>JBBPRX010000016.1:0-41996 GCA_038093195.1 Boletus fagicola
CTCTTTAACTTGAACCTACTCATTCCTGTGTACTCTTGACTGCACAAGCCCTCATGCTAGTCTAAGACTCTACTAAGGATAGTAAGTCAGCCTTCAGCCTTTGAGGCCCAAGCTCCCTGCGATCTCCTCCCACTTGTACTCCTTCAGTGCTCGTCGCTCTCGTTGCCTTCGCCTACACTCCTCCTCTCTGGGCCATCCCCAGACATCATTGTTGACCCTTGTTGGGATTAACCTTGTCCCCAACTCAAGTCTCTTCACTGGGCAGGCTCTCCCTCTAGAGCATTTCCTTCATCGTCAGAGGACAACCATCTCCAGGCAGCCTCTTCAGGCAGACCCCCACCTTCTAGCTTCTCTTGCCAAGGAGCGGCTAGTCGAGGACCCACAGAGTCGGCCCCTCTTACCTCACCTACCGTCTGGTCAACCGTTGACCACCCCCGCCTCATCAACACCCCTTGGGCCTATTGACCCCAAGGAAGGACTTCCCGGTCACCCCTCAGCAGTCGTAGTCCAACCTGGACTACTCCCACTGTCCACCCCTGAGGACATTCTGTCTTCCTTTGCCTTCACAGATACCAACTGGCCTTACAAGTCAGGCTACCACTTGGTTTGTGACCCACAGTCGAGTCTACGCACTCGAGTCACTTGTCAAGGTTCTACCACCAGTAGCAACCTTAACAATTACAACCCATAGACCAGGGTTCAGGGTATTGCCTACTTAGGCTTTGTCTTCCTCATATAGACGAGACACTTACTATACTTGTCAGACACAGCTTGGTCTGTGCACCATGTATGAGACATATATATAGTGGGCCTTACTGTCCACTTTCTATAGCGTTTATTCCTTTCTCAGTCCTCTTCCATAAGGACTTCAATAACTCAATCATAGCCTTCTACTAGGCTTTCCTCATACACTTCTAGTCCTTGTCACTCCTCTCTAGTGATTTGCACTATCTAGTCCCTCCTTGGACTACTCCATCTACTCATCATACCTCAACTCTTGTTATTGGTGTAAGAACCTCTACACCATTTCCTCTTTGCTGTTCACCTCTGTTGTGGTACTTCTATTCAGATTACCAGAAACTCTTGTCTAGTTTCAATAGTTACTATATCATAGTAACTATGGCAACCATCTGTCATGCTTCTATCAAGGGTTACATATGACAGCTGTCAAACTTTGACAGATCTGACAGGTAGATAATTGAGTCAATGACATACTACATTGAATTGACTATATCTCCATGGATACCTATTCAAATTACATAATTCCTTTTTTGATGGGTAGCCGAGAGTAAGTATATTTAGCCACCCACCTCCCCTTTGGCTCTGTTTGTCCATGTCCCTGATCTATATGACATATACTCCAAATTCTCAAAACATTGACTCAATTTTGGAAGTCACTGTATCCTGAGTAGTATCTCCTGCTAGTAGATGAGTTTCTACTCTGTCTCACATATCTCTGGGAATACCTAACCAAAAGTAGATATCATAGTCATCAGTCTGGATGACTTTTTCAGCCTTAAGCCACTGGCCTATGACTGTAAACTTTCTGACATATTGTTGTTTCCATGCCTCTAGACTATCTAGGGCTTCTTGGAGTATTTCTTGATGAATTGTTCAATATCTCCTTTTGGATAGCAGGTCTCTGCTCACTCTGCATTATATAAACAGAGTATTTGATTTTTCAGTGCATCCCAGTTATGTATTATTTTTGTATTCATACAATGATTCAATGAGATGGCACACTTTAGTACCACAATGGTTTGTAATTTCTTTGCATTTCTCCTCATTGGTAGTGATTTGGCAATGGCCTAATAGGTGTTCATACTGACATATGAAGTCCTTGACTTTGTAATAGTGCCTTTTAAGCTTTTCTAGGGCATCTCAGCTTCTTCAGCTAGGTAGAGGTTGAGGTCCCTGAGTAGAGGCTCCTGATACCATGGCTGTGGTATGTTAGTATGTATAATGCAGTGAGAGGGTTATCTGATTAGAGTAGTTGAAATGATGTCTTCAATATCCCCCCCTCACAGTGGGCTCCAATTTGTCTTCTTTAGAGGCAAATGCAATGAAACTTGGTTGGTTTCCCAGACTATTGATTTATCTTCCATGGTTGGAACACTCTAAGCTAGGAATGTGTTAGTATTTATATCTCCTAGATGAAACAAGTCACTAGTTCTACTAGGGTTTAGTTGGTGGTAAACTTAGTATATCCAACAATGTGGGTTGTTCACCAATTCTGAACAATGTTTATGGATTTGGTAGGGTTTTGATGAATACTTTGACAATTGTCTGGTCAGTAACAAGGTTGTGTAGGTGATTATATACACCTAGGTAAACTCTAGTCAACACTTGCAAGGTTGCTAGATTAGTAGTGTTGGATTATAGGTTGCTTGAAAGTTTTTCCTAAAAAAAAGTTAGTCGCTTTGTGGAGTAGTAATCCAACAATATGGTGATTTGTCATGATGTTAGGAAGTTCCAAATTATATGGGACTTAGTTAAAGTGGCAATCTTTTTGTCCAACCCTTGTAAAAACTATTTGGTAAGAGCACTAACTGGCCTGGCAACCAGGCAACCTGAATTAACCATGCCCCACATCTCTGAGCACCAGAAGTTGTTTGATGCACTCTCCACAGCCAGGCAGCATCTAGAGCTTCATATATATCTGAAAATCCTTCATGAGGCAATTTCAGATGCCAGTGCAGAATCCTCTAGTGCCCATAATACTAATAGCTCACTCTCTGACTCATTGGCATCATCTCATACAAGTGACTCCGAGTCTAGTCCAATTGTCAATTCTAATACCTCTAGTTTCCTTGATCTTCCAACACTAGGACTTACAACCATGAACTACCATGGATTAATCACTGCACTTGAAGATGAAGTCACAAAGGTGCATTGTAGGGAACACTGATTCCCTACCATAGTACGACTCTCTATACCTTGCCTATTGTCAACCCCAGCCCACGAGCCATCCTGTGTATGTCCAGTTCTGTCCCTGTCATGTCCACTTTGTCCACAGTGTCCAGACTCACCAGATTCATCTGTTCGATTCCTTGGATCTGTTGGTTTGTCCTTCATACATGTTCTTACTTACCCATACCCTTATCACAACTTCTTCCATTACCTACCTTTCATTGCCAACATTGTTTCATTATATCTGACATCCTGACACTGCCCTTACATACATACACCTTTTGTGTTTCGGCCCTTGTACCTTATTTAGCCAAGTTCTGGACTTGTCCAGAATTACATATAAGGAGCCGCTTGACTTTGGAATAGAGGCTCCGTTTTTACCCTCTGACTTCCCTACTGTGTGGAATAATCCAAAGAGGATTCCCAGACCAACCAAAAACTCCCTGCTCGAGCATACCGCTGCTCTCTGACTCTGTCACCTTGCGTACCACTGCAAGAAATAGATTTGTTCACCCAATCGACATCCGGGTTGTGCCGGTAAAGCCAATCATACCCAATGATTAGTTGATGAGATCCCAAGTGAGAAACGTAAGCATCTATCACTTCTGAGTGTCCTTGAATGGTAATAATTAAAGTGACCATATGAGTTACTTGTCCTATTGCTCCGTTAGAGCCATCGGCATTTTTTACTTCTAATGGTCGATCTACTTTTGAAGTAGGAATGCCA
Source organism: Boletus fagicola (assembly GCA_038093195.1). Classification (NCBI taxonomy): domain Eukaryota; kingdom Fungi; phylum Basidiomycota; class Agaricomycetes; order Boletales; family Boletaceae; genus Boletus; species Boletus fagicola. The sequence goes on from JBBPRX010000016.1 coordinate 3,638, forward strand.
TGTCGTAAAACATATTGTTCGTCTATGAAAGTATGGGAAGGACCTGAGTCCAAAAGTGCCTGAACATATTGATTATGCCATTGGCCATCTTTGTTCATCATAATACTCAATAGTTCACTGCCAAATGACAGAGTACTGGTGCGAAGAGATAAAGGAGATTCTTTGAGGGATTTATAGATAGGAGAATTTTTTACTTGCTGAACAAGGGAATTAAGCATGCATTGTTTTAATTCCGGCACCGTGCTCTCATGAGTCGCCCTTTCGGAATGAATATCATATTGTGAGAAAACATCGTCTAATGTACATACAGGGAAGTCAGAATTTGTGCAATCCACTAGGCTGTTTTCGTTACAAGTATTTCTACTTTCGTCCATCGTTCTAGTGAGAATGTGAGAAGAAGAAATTGTACATGATTCTGGTTCGCAGGGACCCTCATCTCCTACGAACCCTGTCCTTTTAAAGCCTGGGCAGCCCGCTGCTTAGCTTCAACTTTGAACTTATCCTGATAGAAGGCTTCTGCTTCTGGTGTCATGTAGTTGACAGCCGTAGCTTGGGCAATCTGGGGATTGCCTTGTGAAACGGGAAGGGGCTGTCCTGGATAGTGTCCTTGATGCTGTGCAACCTGTGCAACAGCAGGGGGTTGAAGAGTCGGATTAGGTACAAAGGTACCGGTATTGTAATCCCAGATGTACTGTTGTCTGGTCTGGGGATGTCGTTCCCTACGGTTTGGATTTGTGGGACAATTTGGCCAGATGTGGCCTTGTTGTTGACATCCATAACAGGTACGAGTGTCTGGAGGTTGTGCCTGTTGGGTATCTATTTGCATTGGGGTGCCTCTACCTGGTTAAATACCTGTGGGCGTGAAACGAGGATGTTGGCCTGGGGGTGGCCGTGCGGGAGATGAATAGTATTGGCCTGGAGGCTGTGGAGGTTGTGGTAGGAGATAGGATGTGCGAGATGGTGGTCCCCTTTCGACCGCCATCTGTTCGATGTTTCTACCAATAGCACAATATTTTTCTAGGAGGTCGTGGAAGGTGTATGCCTCAGGTCCTTGCAAATGATGCTGTTGGTAAATCCTAAAATCTACTGCCTTTTTCAGGAGATTCTGGGTGTGATGATCTTCGGCATCGCTTTCCTTTACTAGGACCTCGTACTCCTGTAAGAAAAGATCTACTGATTTGCCATTTTGGTGTAGTCCTTCTAGTTTCCTTAAAGATTCATGGGCAAGAATGTCAATCTGGAAATATTTTTTGATGGAGGCCTGTAATGCCGGCCATTCCAACCATGCTGTTTCTCCAAATCTTCCCATGACCTTGCCATCTTCATCTACTGCATCAAGATCTTCTTTTTCTAGGAGATATTCCATTGTAATTTGGGCGAAGCCCACAGCTTTTCCTTCGAGGTGAGAAAGAACGGCAATACAACGTAGTTTGTTCGATTTCCATTCCTGTTCTCCAACCCAAAGCCGGAGTTTTACCCACCAAAGCGTAAACTTGGCTCTATCTCTGTCCCACATCCCTGGATCTTGTATTTTCTTCATTACATTGTTCTTTTCCTTATCGATGTTAAGCTGCGCTATTCTTTCTACCAAATCGTCCATATCAACGTTGGCCATCGTTCCTTACTAATTGGTATCTTCCAACCAAGCTCTGGGGATACGACAAGCAAACGGGCGTAGGTAAATCTTCTTCGACCTAAGGTAATATCGGCGTCTTCTGAATGACGCGTAACACACTCTCTGGGGGCCACAGAGACCAGGAGTCCAACTACACATATACTAGTAAAAACTGATACGGATGCTCTACCTCTCGAATTACTTCGAGGACTACCAGTGTTTGATATAAGCTCAGCCCAAGGCTGTACGACGACAGTGATTCCTTGATCGCTCTAAGCAAATTGGGCTCGACCCCAATGCTGGTATCACCTCAAAGGAGGGATGTAGAAGGTAGTGCTACTGAGACTAAAGCTTTGGGTTCAATCCCAACATCCTAAAGGCACAGATGTGATGAAGAAAGGAAAGCTGGAAAACTCCAGAGGGTACTCCTTAGCCCAAGAGCCTGTGCATGTATCTAGTCTAATCCAAGTGTTGTGGAACTAAGTCCGAAAGCAACACTGGCCAGGCTATTCGCAGATTACACCAAATCTGACGAAGGGAAAATTCGAGGAGGACCAAAAGGGGAGATATAGAGAAGAGAGTTACGCCTTAATTCCAGTAAGGAACAAGTGGATTAGACTGGGGTTCCAGTCGTTAAGTGTCTACTTTATATACTGTACATGTGTGCACACGGACCAAGCTTCTCGTGGGAAAAGTTGGTAATAAAGATGACTAATGTGAGAAAAGAATATTGATGCTGGGAAATAAGGAAGCAACACGTGAGAGAAGAGCAGAAATTAAATACACGTGCTGATGATGTCATGGATCGTAGATTTAATCATGTGTGTGTTCCCGCGGTCACGTGCATGCATCGAAGAGATGAAAGGTAAAAATATAGTACAAGGTAAATGTATTAAAAGTTTGAAAATATTGTGTATCATAACAAGATTAACTACTGTACTAGATTGCTACACTTGTTCATCTCCCAGAAACATGCCATCGTGTCTTGAGGCACTTGTGGTTGGAGGCCAAGCTTGCACACCTTCTGAAGCATGTTACCCAACCTCACCTAGGCGGAGATCAATCAGTCACAGCCTTGCTATCATACCCATTGCCACTTACCATTTCGCGACCCCACGAGTTCATCCATTTGGCTTTCTCCTCAAGGAGGTTGTCATGATTGTCTGGAATACACAATGCCAGTGTTTGAAGGACAGACATGTTGTCTGCCACTGCCTTTTCTGCATCACATTTGGCACCATTATCAGAGTCTGCGGGGCTGGCCAGGTCAAGGATTGATGCAAGTGATGGAGACATGATAGAAGAATGATCGGAGACAGAGATGCAAGAAGGTGACATGTTTAATAGACATGTTTGAGCAGAGACTGAATGTGAAGTCTGGAGCAATGGTCCACACATGATTACATCATCGCTGGGTCACTGACTGGGGACAGTCAGTAGCAGACCCCCCTTCAGATGTAGGGAATGCTGATCCCCTACCATGGTACAACCCTCTATACCTTGCCTATCCTTGACCCCAGCCCATGAGCTATCCTGTATATGTATGTCCACTTCTGTCCCTGTCATGTCCACTTCATCTGCAGTGTCCGGACTCACCGGACTCGTCCATTATTCCTCAGACCTGTTGGTTTGTCCTTCAGACACATTCTTACTTACCCATATCCTGATCACAACTTCTTCCATTACCTATGTTTCATTTCCAACATTATTTTGTTATATCTGATGTCCTGACACCACCCTTACATATGTACATCCTTTGTGTTTTGGACCTTGGACCTTATTGAGCCAAGTTCTGGACTTGTCCAAAATTATAAGGAGTCACTTGACTCTTGAATAGAGGCTCCATTTTTACCCTCTGACTTCCCTACTGTGTGGAATGATCCAAAGAGGATTCCCAGACCAACCAACAACTCCCTGATCGAGCATACTGCTGCTCTCTGACTCCATCACCTTGCGTACCACTGCAATAACGAATCCGATGACAACACACACAAACACTGCAGGACATGCCCAGACTGCTCGGTTTAAAAGGGAAAAACCTTTGGACTCACCTTCTTCACTCAAATCCCACTCTGATTCCTTTCTAGGGATAAACAGATCGTTTCCTTCTTTATTTTTCTTGCTAACTTTGGATCTGGACATCAACTTTACAGTGTGTTCTCCAAAGCCATCCCCCTTCCACCCATATCCCTCAGCTCCCTCTTTTTGCTCAGTGGAAATTTGACAATCCAGACTCTTTTAGCATAAGCTGAGAGTTTTACCTTGTATTTTCCCCCATATGGTCAAGCTCATTGAGAACCATCCCATTTTCCATAATAATTTCAACAATCCACAATTACCAGTTTCTATCCAACTGGCAATTTTCCTTAATACTGCAGGACATTATGGTAATGCAGCTACCTCACAAGATATGTATGGCAGAGTGGGCTGGTGTCTCTGTAGGCAATGTTTACAACTGCCATAAGTGAGTGATGGTTGCTATTTTGCATTGATGATGACTTTATTCATTTTGATCTCCAAAATCAATCAAAGGACCACAGAGATAAGCAAAAGGCTCAGGAATATGTGGTAGAAAAGACATGTGCTCAGTGGAAGGACTTTGATACATACCTTGCCTTTAACAGAATCACTCTACACAAAAGTCAATTACATGGATATGCTATCATCTACATATTACTTACCAATAGATTTGCACATAATTTACACATATTGTCCTTGAACATATCAATTGTATGTTGACGCATTACCTTATGACTTGGTAATTTCATGCCATTTGTAGCCTGAGCAGCAATATCCATCATATTTTTGAAGCTTGGGTGCTCGAGAGCACATAACAGTGGTGATGAGTAATTAGCTTGAAATATATAAAATAATAGGACTACTTACCTGATCTATATTGACTAACCATTGAATGGCAGCAGTGCGAAAGTGCTCATCACTATACATATGGTGTTGTTTCTAGTTGTGTTTGATGTGTGTTACACTTCTATGCCTTTCAGTCCTTGGGAAGCATCAACTCAAAGTTATTCTCCTTGGCCTATTTTAAATACTTATGCTGTCATAGTCACATTAGTGCCAACATACATCGGAAGGGGTGGATATATCATGTACATACTCAGTGGCATGACTCCAAATGACAGCAGAGTGTTGAGATCTCAGTGACAAATGTCACCAGCTTCCTGTGGTCCACAGGCATCAACAATCATTAGCATTCAAGTTGCATACAGTAGAATTCTTACAGTTGTAAGCAACTCTTGCAGTTGCAACATTTCTTGCCATCGCTAGCACGGACAAATGGGTCGTCAAAACAGCGATCAACATCCCAACTGCACTGCTCACGATGACTCTTTTGAGGTTCATTGATATCCAACACCTGCACATCTGCCAGGAGCCCATCAGGACCAACTTTGTCTGCATGCTGTATGAGAGGCAATAATGAATCTGAAATGTTACACTAGAGTAGTATAGTTTGAAGAATCTCTTGTTTACTTACCAATGTGGTCAGTGGCATCAGCCTGAGTCCAAGCGGACAACATTGCTACCTGTTTGCCTGCAATGGACCATAGTCAGCATACAATAATTTTTTTTTGATTTCATACCTTTGGGTCTGGATGCTTTTGCTATCTCACCATCATCCTCATCAGAGAGTTGGATGGTATTGTGGTTGTGGACCTGTAGAAGTATTAGGTATGCTAGTACAAATGGTTGGTGGCTACGCTACAACTTACATCAGCATGTTGTTATTATCAAGATGGAGTCTTTCTTTACACCTTATTGACTGTCTACTTACCAGTTCACTGAGGTAAGCTACTCAACTCATAGCTACACTACTTTACTGACATCCCATAGCATATTGCTGCTATATGTAGGTATATACATACAGTGACTGTCTACTTACCAGTTCACTGAGCATATTGCTGCTATAGGACCCTTTTGTGTTTTTGGCCTACCAAGGTGGAGGGGAATGATAGAGGGGGCAATTCATTGTTAGAGTTATAGGGTGAGAGGAACGCACAGTCTCCTGCTCCCAACATGCTCGATTTGGATGGCTGGTGTGAGCGAAGCTCAGGCATGGCTGCGTTCTTGGTATCTCTGAGCTTGGCAGAAGGAACTATTGCCTGTTTCAGTTGAACAGCTACATATGTTCTTGGCAGTGTTCATTTTGGTGGAAGTAAGCAACTCAAGCAGTGGGAAAAAAAATAAGGTATCTTAGGTACACAATTACTAAGACAATTAGTAAGCTGCTGAGCTCCAGCCTAGAGCCCAGAAAATCTGAAGCCTGAGCCCCTGGACCCTTTGGGCCCGCCTGGCTTGGCCTAACCTACATATGTACTGCATAAGAATTAAATAATCTTAGTTAAGAGTAAATATAAATTATTGGATATGTCTAAAACTAAAACTAAAACTTTAATTGTGGATATTAGAAACAACAAAAAATCTATCAAAACACATTTATATAATAAAATTAATATTCCTTCAATGTATAATACCAAATTATGAGGGAATAAAAGAAGTGACAAATTGAATGTAGTTGAAAAGTGAGCCTGGTAGTTGCTGGTTTCTTTAAAAATAATTCTAAAACAAAAATGAAACTTTTCAAAAGAAAATTCAAAAATTTACAATTTGATTATTTCCTGTCCAAAGACAGCCCAGAGGACGATCTTCTGCGAGCTGCCCAGGACGCTATGTCAAGAAACCACACCATTGTCATCCGAGGCTACGTTGATACCAACGGCTTCGATTTAACGGAGGAGCATCTATTGAAAAAATACTCCATCTTCGTCAATCGAAGCGTCGAACCCCAAGGTATGCTGCATCCTCAACCCTCGAACACCATCTGACCGTCGTCTTTTTCTTTAGATATGAGGTGGCGTGTAAAAAGCTTTAGCAATCCCCATGTCAAGACGACCCTCCGAGATTCCCTTCCAACATCAACAACCCAGAGGTAACTCAGATGCTGCTCAACTTCTCTTTTCCGCAGCTAACATTAGCCCCCCCTTCAAGTGCGTAGTTTCAAACCCCCCCCCTCTTTGTATATATTAGAAAGATTAAATATTTGGAATTTTTCTATTTAAATAGAGAATATATAAATTAGAAATTATTAGATATGTCTAAAACTGAAAATAAATATTTAATTGTGGATATTAGAAACAACAAAAAATCTATCAAAACACATTTATATAATAAAATTAATATTCCTTCAATATATAATACCAAACTATGGGGGGATATTTTAAATAAATCTGAAAAAGAGAGGTGGTGGCAGCATTGCACAGTGAAGTCAAAGGAGAGGACTCAAATATCCACACACACAAAGTCATTTGATTTATATGGTGAAATAAATACAAATGCAGGTTGGTAGTGGGGATGGCAGCCAGCAAGGGAAATCATTGATGTTATTCATGGTACTCTAGGGGAAAGTGATGGGGCAATGGAGGGGGACAGCCGAAATGATCAAAGAATGTTTGTACTGTACATACTGTAGAGTTGGCAAGCATGAGACATGATCACATAGGCCCATGTTTGCTTGGATTGTTTATCAAAACAAGGGATGCAGCAAAACAATGGGTGGATATCTGGCCAGATGAAGAGAATCATACAGAAACTACAGAGAATACAGACATTGTCAGCAAACGAGTCTATGAGCCCGAGATCACCAGTCTTGGGCAGTAAAGATTCAGACCACAGCACCAGACCCAAACTGCCAGGGAAGATGGCATGGATGAAGCTGAGACACTTGGTATGATGTTCCATCCACAGTTGAAGATTGAGGGCTTGGTCAAGGGAACACAGCTTGTAACACCAGCCAATCTCATAGACTTCCCACAAGATTGCTCTGATGAGGCAGGGAGGGTTGGTTAGTGATGCAATTGGAATATACTTTGTATGCCATTCCACAGTTTGGGTGGGGGCAAAACTGGAACCTTGCACCATGACTGCCACAACATCACCAAAGATATCCACCATGGCCAACTTGTGATCCTTGGCAGTTTGGCCCATCCTGCTTTTGGGTGCACCCTCAAGCTCTTCCTTGGATGGCACTTTGTGGAGAATATCTCAATTTGATGCAGCCCTCTTCAATAGGCAAGAGAGATGATTCTCTGCTGCCCATGATGTTTGAGCAGGCTCAAATGTGAATAAATATGTATGTATGCATATAAGCAACTACTAACTTTTCCACCCCCAGTCTTTTTCAAGTTGAACTATTCAAAAAATTTAATTATATGTACAATGTCAACCTACCCAAGTGAACTTGTCTCAGGCTCAGCTTTCATCAACAATTCTCAGGATACAGCACCTCAGATGGCTCACAGGTGTCACCAACCATCACCACCAATGGCTTACAGATGTCACCAACCAATACCATTCATCCAAGCCAAGCTGTCTTGGATTCAGCTTTTGTCAATGATTACTTGGGCTACAGCACTATGGATGGCCCACTAGTGTCAGCAACTGTCTCAAGTACAATACTTATCAATAGATATGACAGAATCTATGAGGAGGCAGGAATTGCCCAAGACTAAGTACATTAGCTATAAGTAAATAATAAGTGAAAAGAGACTTACCTCAGCTGCTGCCTAAGAGGGCAGAATGTCTGAGGTGTGTGTTAGTGAGTAGAGACTATATATATTGTGGGCAAAGGTATACTCGTATTATGTTGTGTGTAAATGGGTCTGAAAGAAGTGTGTAATATGTGCTGTAAGTGTTGGCTAAGAAATGATGAAAAGTCTAAGTGTAATAAAAGCTCATTCCAGGTTCGGAATGAGCATGAAAAAATTCCGGAAACAGTTCTGGAGCAGTTCCAAGATGACAGTCTCAGAACCTGTGCAAGGGTGCAGGAAAAATCCAGAAGTACCTTCGGAACCAGTGGTTCCAGAATATGGTTCTGGGATGGCACTTCCAAGCTTGGAAGTGCCAGAGTCAGAATGGTTTGGGACTTGATTATGGGTGAACACTGTCAAGATAGCCTGGCCATAGCATCATGGATACATGGTCCATTCCACAGCAACACTTGCAATCTGATCTTATCAGTGTAAGGTAATGCTCTAACATTCATGAATTGTTTACTAATTCCCAAGCAGGTTTCAAGCCCCAAAACTGATTTTCTGAGAACCTGTTGGAGATGAATGGGCACTTCCAGACCCCTGACTGAGGACCAGCAGGACCAACTCCATGCATTTGGAGAGAGCCTCTATACTGTCCCTTCCTGTCAGGTGACCCTGTCATTATCAGCATTATTGTCAATATTGTGCATACCCTCACTTTGGTTCTTTGTGGACAACAGTACTGTTCTTCAATGTTATGCCCCTCATGGAACCCATACATAAGAAGGACATTGGTCCCAACTCATTGAGTTGGTATCCATTGAACATGAAAAAAGTTTTGACATACTGTATGCATGGCACACATTAGTGAATGACATGATCCACAATCTTGGATGGCTGTATGGCAAGATGGCATGCAATGCATACAAGACTCCCATACAAGAGGCAATGTTAGAAGCAAACAAAGCCCTACATGAAGGCAAGTGCCTTGATTTTTGTGTTCTATATGCTAACACACAGCAATAGTGGTCCTCCTGATATGTGAAATGGGAATAGTCACAAGGCCATTACCTCTCCTCTCTGGTTCCCCTTTGATGTACTGTATGTTGTAGATGCTAAAAGCACCTAGCTATGTGTGCTGCAAGGCTGTTGGATATGCTGAAGAGTTTGCCAGAAAAAAAAAACATGACAGATGATGACTTCAAAGTGCAACTCAATTCCATGAATGAACAGGGACTGTAAGTAGCAGGTTATCCATTCTAAATTGAATCTGATAACACAGTTTGATAAAATAAAAAGTCATCTAGTTCCACTTTGTCATTGCTGGAAAAAATATTTCCAATCTATGTATGTTGTGTACTCCTCCCCTCCCAACAGTACATATTATGTTATACAGTGACTCCAAAAACCGTTGCAATAACTAACTGACATGTGGTGTATAAAGCATACTGCAATCACATGTAGAAATTTTGCTTAGCTTTGGTGGGGTAAAAGATTGTACTCATTTACTTTTCTTCCATATGCCCCTTTTCAAAACACCAATGCCATTGGAACAGTTTTTCACTTTTGTATTAAGTCAAGTGGTAATACTTGCTATAGCCTCCTGTGTCTTTATGCAATTTCTGGATCCTCCTAGGCATGCTTTCAATCAAGCTCTGACATTTTGCAACTAATATTTTCTCCCATTCCACCTGAGTCCTTCCCATAACTCCTCTATTCTTTGAGGAGAATGTTCTTAGGCTGCAAGCTGTTTCTTAGATTCTAGGCCTGTTCAATGGAGTTAAGGTCAACAGACTATGCAAGCCATACCATATTCATGAAATCCTGCTCCTTTAGCCAATCCTTGATCATCTTGCCTGTGTACTTGAGGTTATTATTGCCCTGCTGAAAGATAATGTCAGGGAGATTGAGATCATAATACTCAATATTTCTGCAGTTATGTAATTCTTCAAAATTAGAAGATAGATGTGTTGATCTATCTGTCCATCAAGTCTGGTAGGCTTACCAATACCCTGCCAAATACAGCTGCCCCATATCATAAAAGAATCTTTTGCAAATTTTGATAGTTCTCTCAACCAACCTATCACTAAGTCCTCACCTGGCTTTTTTCACACCCATTTTGTGTCAATCTGACCCTAGGTGATTAATTTTAATTTTGGTCTTATCAGACCATACTGCTTTCTTTTTATCATCTATAATCCAATCCATGTAAAAATAGGCATAGTCCAAATGCACTTTGGAATGCTTGACAAAAAGCAAAGAGTGTTTTTGCTTGATCAAAGCTTTCATGCCAGGTTCTTTCAAGTGGTAGTGTCACAGCTGTGTTCAGGGAGAAAGATGGACAAGAGTTTTGTTGACTTGAACAGCATTAGAATCTATCTTATGAGAACTGATAACATAAATGACATGGTGGACATTCATTGGTAAAAGAAAGCTTGGATGGACAACCTAGGTCTCTTTGAAACCCAGAATGCTCTTTAGAGTAATGCCTAGAGATGGTAAAAGAGTTGATATCAGTGGCAGAGGTAATTGTAGGACTGGGTAATTAGCATCAAGATGTGATCAGAATGCTTTTTTTTGGATAGAAGAGTGAGATTTTGTAATGATGGTGTTGAAAATAAAGACAAGTGGGAACATTTTGAACTCAGATGTAATGTTTATATGTATAACCTTGATTTTGTAACAAAACAATGACAAATATCCTGTGGGTTTACTTTGAGAGATTTCATCTTTCAACTCAAAAGTAAAAAAAAACTGTTGTTAAAGCAAACATAAAAGCAGAAGAAATAGTTACACCTGCTCTCACCTTGCTTTATCTCCTGGGACAATCAAAATATACATATGTACCTACTTCATTTGTAGGCACCAACATGAAGCTGGTTTTGCTGTCATCTCAATGATCCCTCACAAGTTGAATGACAAGGATTATTGGTATATGTTTGAACAGGTTGGAATGGACATTGCAAATTCAGGTGGATTTTGTGAGGGGGAGCTGGAAGATACCGATTGAGGTGATCACACAGCAGCCGGGGAAGTTGAAGGCAATAGCTCATGATTCCATTTTAATACATTTCATGCAATACTGTTATCATGTGATTGGCATACATGCTGGTTATGGTGCAAAAAGTATGCAATGAATGACTTGGACATCTCATTCATCAGCCAGGAGGTTTCTTGGACTCCAGCATGCTATAGAAGCTGTCAAGAGACAGAGTGAGAGGGTGGAATGCCACAGAGATACTGATCATATGTGGCCCAAGGAAATCCTCAGGATAGTAGTGTCATGTGAGGAGTTGAACAGGCTCAGCATGCAAGGTAGTGACATTTCCCTTGAATGACAGCCACAATCAACAAAGACAAATAAAATTTGAAAGACTTGCAGGCCATTGTCCTTATCTTTGATTCCAAGAGAGGTATTGCATTCCCATATAACTTACATATATACAGTGACTACAAAAACCATTGCAATGTTAACCCTGATTGTGGGTATCAGTGCTCCCAACAACTAAGGTAATATCAGACTCTATCACATTTTCATTCTTGATTTTCTTTTTACATATCCTTGAGTCAAATGACAAGTCTCTGTATGTGATTAGTATTGGATACTATGGTGATATGAGAATATACTCACCAGAGGTTTGTCAACAGGGACATCATCAATGTCAACAATATATTGATGCTAGTCTGAGGAAATATTCTTAATCTATGGCATACCATAGCAACATTCTGACAATCTTGGGCTTGATATTAATAGGCATTGATGACATGAAGATAATTTCCATGTCAAATCTTATCAGTATCATAGACTTCCAGACAGATATTATTACTAAGCAAATTAGGCAAGGCTCAGCTTGCACTCTACTCTCCCAAATCTGAGGTGATACAGTGGCAAATTGGACTAGAAAATTCAATGAGACTGATTGAGCTTCACCATATGTGGTGCACCCTTGTCAAAGTCAATGTCCCAGATTTTGGAAGGGGTTGGAGTAAAGACTTGAAGCATTGAGGACGCTAAGTTGAATGAGAGGAACAGAGTAGAGCCATCATGGCTCAGTTGGAGGAAAGGAGTTTACCTTAGTTGATATTTGAACTGAGGGAAGTACAGAGGTTTATGTATATACTACGGAGGGTGGGGATTAGTAATGAAGGTTCTAAGGGTTTGTAAGTATGTATCTCCAGAACACAAGGGTTGCCAGAGCTGTGTTTCTAAGTGAAACACTGGTTCAGAGGTGAGAGAGAAGCAAGACTAATACATATGTACTGTATGTGGATATAGTATGTTTGGAAGTGTTCTATGTACTGAGTCCAGGGTCAGGAGTTGTGTCTCTGATGAGAACACACCAGAGTTTGTATGAACAAGATCAGAAAGAGTCCAGAGGACCAGAGTTGGACTTAACTGATTGTATGGGATATGACAGTATCACCCTGTTACGAATCCGTTCATAATCATATTTACTTTTCATTTTACCTTCACTTCTCATCCCACTTCACTTACTTTCACTTAGACAAGTCACATGACTTCTTCCATGATCACGTGATACTTTCCACCTTCTATCCTTTCCCATCACATGATCACTCCCATGGTCATCTGACCAGTCACCTGACACTTCCTTTCCTTAGTTATTTCCCCTCTCTCATTGGCTGCCACCCTCAACTCTCTTATCTGCGGTATTCCCATGCCATCCCCCAATTAGTCATATATCCTCTCACGGTACACCTCTTATCGCATCCCATAATGTATTCCTATTCCCACTCCACTCTTCTCTCTCTTACACTTACCTTCTATCTCCACTCTGTTCTCACCATATGTCATACCTTACCATCCTTACTTCCTTATTTAGTTAGTAGTACCTGTCCATTCCTTGGTCCATGTGCATTCATGTACACTATATAATATAGCACCTAGACGACCTTGGAACCCCAGTTCTAAGATAGTCATCTAGGTCTTGGGTACTCATCCAGAGAGTCAGCAGTTACATATTCAAGATCTTGGTTGCTCCCGCAACAGTGAGTCTAGAAGAAGCAGACTACAAGATATCCTTCATATAGGATTTACCTCTGCGGGTTCATCTCTATTATCATCTCTTTTTGTTAAACATCCTCTTTCCATTCGGATCAGTTCCTTATCAATCTCTTTTCATAGATCATTTGGAGTTAGACTCACAACACCCCCTCTTAGGCCTGAATCCCAGAAGGCCTATATGAGGGACAATGCAGAGTGGGAAAAAGTCGGAGTTGGAATTTTGTGTGAATGCCCACTCGAAGCCATATAAAGTCTGGTGGTGCTGTGTCTGATCTCCTTCATTCTAATCACCATGTCCGACAACAACAACATCTGTGCTGCAAAGTATGCTGAGTGGTGGCATAGAGTCAAGGAGTGGAAGGCAGAGGAGGAGGCATGAAAGAAGGTGAAGGTGAGGCACAAGGCAGAGGAGGAGGCTGAGCGCAAGAAGGCCAAGAAGGAGGCCAAGAAGAGGGTGAGCGCATAACAATTTGCTGACTGTCCTAGGCCAAACAAGTGCAGGTGAAGCAGAGCACCACCAAAGGACAGGGAGTTAGCAGAGTGTGCATAGTGCACAAACCGTGGGCTTGAGTGCAAGCTTGGGCCTGGTAAGTTGACATTGTGCCTGGCCCTGCATTGATGCCAAAAGCAAGTGTGAGTGACGAGGTGCAGAGAAGGTGAAGTGATGGAGAAGGAGGGCACTGAAGCAGGAATCGCCGCAGGGGCAGAAGGAGCAAGGACAGAGGGGGAGATGAGTGGGCTGAAGGATCTGGAGCAGTGTGAGGAGAGTGCAGAGAGCTCGGCAGTCACCCAGGCCTCCCAGCAGGTCACCAGAGAGCTCTGGATGCTGATCATGGGACTCTTCAGGCATCTAGACAACCAGAACTGGTTGTGGAGTGCAGAGGAGCTCTGTGGGTTGAGATTGGAGGAGGAGGAGTCTGATTAGGACAAGGACGTGGAGATAAGTGAGGCAGAGTTGAAGGAGATGAGGGAAGAGGCAGAGGAGCATGGAGACAGAAGTGGGGGAGATGAAGGTGATGATGAAGTAGTGTAGAATAATAGTGTCTCTCTGCAAATGTAAAAACTTTGCCTTGTCATTGTTCGGAGTGAGGTCTGGGTTTGTCCAGATATCAGAGATGGAAATGACTGACAACCTCGGAGGCATGGCTGAGTTCAATGGCCAGTAGCCATGAAGTCTCGTTGTCAGTACCCTCATAGCCGGACCATTGCACAAGATAGAGTAACTTTTTCGTCAATCTATTTTGGAGTCAAGGATCTCAGAGATCTCAAACTCTGGTTCTCTGTCTACTTCAATCAGAGGTGGTGGAGGGTGTACCCTGTTTGGAGTGTATTAGGGTTGCTCCCCCTTGCCAGACTATGTGTTCTATGTCTGCTTTGGAGTTTATAGAGAATTTTTGTCTGGGGGAATCTGGCATAGCTCCAGGAATTGGTTGTGAGGGGCCAGGATGCATCATCTCACACTGGGACTGGCCTACTATTTCTTTCCAGCAACTTTGCTTCTCAATGTCCTTAATCTGACTGAGGGGGTGTCAACAGTCCCCATAGACATTTCCAGGGCAGGTGGGAGGATGTCGGATGCATTTGGAGTGGCATGGTAGCGCTGGAGGAGCATCCAGAGTTGGTACTCATCATGGAGGAGTTATAGGTGGTGGAATATCGTCATCACCGGAATCATCAGGAGCTTGCAGAGTTGGGGTCCATGGTGGAGGTGGTGGTTGTATGTTGCCAGTATGTTCCCTAGTCTTTCTTGGACAATCTGGTTCTTTCTCATGTGAGAGAGTATCGATTAGGAGCAATCTGATCATCCGGAATGTCTAATCATGGATGGGTATGAGGTATATTTGGCAGTTTGTGCCAAGTAGTGGGACAATGGGGAAAGAACATCTCATTCAACAAAGTATGTGCAGCAGTAAATACGGAGTTGCTCAAATGCATGATTATAGAGTTCCAGTTGTTACCAGGTGTGACTCCAAGGTATGTCATCATCTCGGACTTGGCAGATAGATTATCCTTTCGGACATCAGGGGAAAGGTGCATGTAGGCACTACAGCCAAATACTCGGAGATGGCTGATGTCTGGTAGTTCTCCATGTATTAGTTCATATGGAGTATGCCAGTTTAGTTGCCGGTTTGGAGTCCAGTTATAGATGTGTGTCACATGGGAAGTATGTAGCAAACTCCCAGTATGAAGGTGGAATGCAGGCTTCATGGCACATTGGCTCTGCTTTGTCTATTAAGGTCCTCATTAGTCTTTTCTGTTGAGCTATAGAGCTGCAACCTGGAAGGGTGCACTAGAGGAGAGCAGAATCTAACTTACATAAGAGTAGAGGTAAAAGAATCTCTATTGCATATGGTGTTGAGCCATTCTACATACAATTGTAGCAGACATACAATTTTAGTGCTTGCCCTAAGGTGTATGTATGATGATCTAACCTACTTTACATAACAATAGAACAGCTTCTATCTAATAGGAGAGTGTGGTGAGTTCAATAGAACGTCAAACCTAATTGTGATTGAAACTTGGTAAATTTAATATGCCCAAGATTCTTGGTGAACATGTCAGCTGGGTTGTCATTTCCTTCAATGAAGAAAAGGTCAATTTCCCCTTTAGTGACAGCTTCACAAATGAAGTGGTATCAGATTCCAATATGTTTGGATTGAGAGTCAGTGACTGGGTTGGAAGCCATAAAGATGGATCCTTGATTATTGCCTCAAATAGTGATGGATTTGAGTTTATATCCTAATTAGCCTAATAGGATTTTAATCCAAATGGTTTGGCGGCTGCAATCCGAGAGTGTCATGTATTCTGCCTCTGTGCTAGATAGAGCTACAGATTTTTGAGCATGGGAAGCCCAGGATAATATTCCTTTGGCCAGTTTGAAGAAATAGCCAGTTTGTGATCAGCATATAGTGAGTGAGTGGGGGTCTGATCCCCAATCAGAGTGTGTACAGGCTAGAATTACCATTGAAATCAAGTGAGTAATCTTGAGTGCCTAGTAGATAGTGGCAAATATAGAGTGCTTTATCTAGGCGTTCCTTACATGGGTGCACTGACTGTCTTGCTAGTGCGATAACTGCATAGGTGATGTCAGGCCTTGTTCCAAGCATGAGGTATAGTAATGATCTGATCACAGTTTGGAATTGGGATCTTAATATTGAATCTGCACTTCCTTCATTTGGAGAGGGGTAATATCTAGTAGGAAGGGGGGTTGGTGCAGTCTTGGCATTTTGCATGCCACATCATTCAATGACTTTGTCAAGATAAGTGGTTTGATCTATGCATATTTTCTTGCCTTTTCAGCGACTACACATTTGTAGGAATTCATTGGTTTCACCAAGATTACATTCCCATTTCTGCATGAAAAGAGCTTTGATCTCATAAACAATGGTTTTGTTAGGACCACAGAAAAGGGCATCATCTACATACATACATAGATGATGACTACTACAATATTGGAGCCTTTCTTCTTGTAGAGGAAGATACCAGCATCGGATTTCAAGTGCTCGAAACCAAGTTCTGTCATAAGTTGGTTGAGGGTGTTCCACCAGGCTAAGCCTGCTTGTTTCAATCCATGTAGGGCACAACATAGTCAGAGCACTTGTGCTCTTGCCCGGGTTGTTTAAAACCTTCTGGTTGTTCCATATGGATTTCTTCATCTAGCTTGCCATATAAGTAGACACTTGTGACATCTAATCTGAATATGTACCAATTTTCTAGTGCTGCTAGTGCAAACATAAGTTGTATTGTTTCAAGGTGCACAACTGGTGAGAAGATCTGATCAAAGTCAGTTAGTTCCTTCTACTTGAGAGAAACATTTTGCAACAAGTCTGGCTTTTTTACGGCCATCTGCTTTTGCATCAAAGACCCAACAATTTTTATGACTCTTCTGTCTCTGGGTCTATCAACTAAATTGAAGACTTTATGCTTTTTGAGGATGCTCAGTTCTTCTCTGCAAGTGGATTCCCATTGAGTTTGCTCATGTTTGGGTAAACTGGCAATGTCTTTGTAAGACCATTCTCTGGAGGGTTTGTTGGTCTTTTGATCAAGCTGAATTGCTTTTGCAAGCAGGCAGTATGCAAGTTGTTCTGAACACTTCTTTCTCTTTCCTCAATTAGTTCACAACATCAGGTTCTTCAGAGGGAGTCTGGAAAGGAGTGGTGGAGGGACCAGATTCAGGGATAGGTGGAGCAGAAGGGGTTGCTGGATTTATTGATGGTCTCTTCAACATGTCGCTAAACTCGGGAATGTCACGCAAGTTCCGAACTGACAGTGGCTTCCGACTTGGTAAAGCACATGTACAGTAGGTGGGAGCGATGCTGGTAGCTCTTTGGTCTTTGGCACTGGCACCTTTGTCAATGCAGCTGCTCCAAGCTTGCAGTGGAGGCCAGACAAAGGACACTGGGATGTCCCTGAGCCTGACGGCCTCTCTGCACAGACATCCGATGCTTGTGATGGTGATAATGGCTCCACAGGTGCGTGACTGTAGCAAACTTGCCTCACACATTTTTGGACAACCCCAGATGCCCATTGTTGTATGTCATCATGGGTGAGGAGCGGGAAGTCGCAGGGGCTCTGATTTCACCGTTCAAGATATTATCATTCGATGACACATGCATAACCATACTGACATCCACCGCAGAATCTTCGGAAACCAGGAAATCCTCATACGCGCTGAGAGGAGTATGCATTGTCCTTCTGGACCCAACAAGCTTCACTTCTGACTCGCTATTGGCATCGATTATGGCAATGAGGTTGGCTCCGAGCATGTGAGGGAGCATGCTTTCATCCGCTGAGGACCCACTGGAATACTGAGAATCGCTGTCCGATTTTGAGTCACTGTCAGATGTGGAAGAACTGTCGATTGCATCATTCTTGCATTGACGCGCAGTATACCTGCAATTATGGAGGGCACCATTAGGATAACTGTTCAGTGTCCTTAAATTGTTGGCAAGGTGTTTTCTTTCTCCATATATGTTCCCAGGTCTGTTAGGTACTTTCCTTTGGCACTGGCAGCAGCAAGGAATGGGAGGGGGGATGTCAGGTACTCAATGCCTGACTGGACTAGTGGTTCTGGGAACAGGAGGGAGAATGGGAGATTTTTCATCAAAGAACTCATCTTTTGCAGCTGGGGAGGTGCTGGGTGGTCCTTGTGAGTAAGGTAGGGTTGACAAGAGGTATTGTCATTGTCATTCATTGGTGGTACTATTCCTATGGGATCAGGGGCAGATTCCTGCACCATTCATTGTTGGGTGAACACATAAAAATGTAATTGCAATCATTATTTGGAGCTACACCAAGGTAGGTCATCAGCTCAGATTTTGGGGCAGCTTGTTTATTTGTATATCATGTGGTATGTATGTATGTATGTACATATGATTTCCACATGTAGCTACTAACATACTGTATGTACTTGCTTAGCAGCTATAAATGAGAATGGAACAGAGCGTTGTTCATCATTACTGTGCAGAATGTCCGAGTTAGGTGGAGTTACTTGCCTAAATTTCAAATCCATTGTAGAGATGTCATCTGTGCAGCAGTCATCTGTGAGATAGTCTTTCTGATCTTGTCCATATGAACTCCAGCACATTCTCATCAGAGATGTAACACCTGACCCCTGGACTCAGTACATAGAAAACTTCCGAACATACCATATCCACATACATATGTATTAGTCTCACTTCTGTTAAGACCGTTCGGAACTCCTGGAGGTAACTCCGATGTTCCGGAGTTTCAGAGGTGTTGAGACGTTGGCTTCACCATGTGTGGTGTACCCTTGCTGAGTATTGGTTGTCTTGGTATTTTGGAGGGACGCGGAGAGAATTGGAGGTGGACTTGGAAGGAAGGAGTCAGGTGTCAAGTTTGATATTTGAGCTGAGTCTGGGTACAGAGTATCTACGAGTTTAAGTAGGTCGGAGGTACACAGGATTTTACGGAAATGAGTAAGTGTCTGAGTAATGTCCGGGAGGAAGGAAGCCGGAGCTGTGCTACTACACGAGCACAGGAACGGAGGTATCTACAAAGCGGGACTAATACAGATATATGTAGTAACTATGTACTGGGGTTGAAGTCCGGAGGTGAGGAGTTGAGTCCTGGGCAAGAACACGCCGGAGGACGAGCAAAGAGGATCAGAAGGGGTGCCCGGAGGCCGGAGTTGTACTTGAGAAGTACGGTATGTGACAATTTCTCCCTTACCTCCAAACCAGTGTTTCACTTAGGAACACTGCTCTGGCAACCACTGTGTTCTGGAGATACATACTTACAAACCCTTATGACTTCCATTACTAATTCCCGCCCTCCATACTATATACATAAACCACTGTACTCCTCCGTGCTTCCCTCAGTTCAAATATCAACTCCTTTCCTCCCACTGAGCCTTGATGGCTCTACTCTGTTCCTCTTGCTCGACTTAGCATCCTCAACACTTCAAGTCTTTACTCTGACCCCTTCTGAAATCTGGGACATTGACTTTGACAACAAAGTCCCATGTGACCCCAACTCCTCTTCTTTGGAGTTTGCCTGGTCTTGACAGTATATTTAAATTCTTACTTGTCTAAAAGTCTTTAACCCTCCATGGCTACACATACAACCAGATCCCACACTTGTGCCTTAGGCACAAATTGCCCCCCATCCCCACAATACAACCCATTGAGCTTCTTTGGAAGTAGTCAATGAGGTCCAGAACTCATTGACCAATTCCAAGCCCTCTCTGCTAGACACACACCCGCATCCATCTCTCAAGGGCGTCCTCTGCCAGAGTTTCCTACTCCTGCACCATGCATCGTGGAGCTCAACGAAAACAAGGAAGATGCTAAGGAGTGTTCTCACACCAGTCACAACAGTTGACACTCTACTCAAAGAGCATCTGCCTTCCATACTCCAAATGCCAGTGATGCTTTGGAAGCTCCGGACTTTCCAGGAGGTGACCCTGACGATAACCCAGATGATGACAATGATGATGACCCCGACGTCCATGTAGATGACAAACAAAACAAGGAGACTGATGATGAACACATTCCATGAAACACCCTCACTCTGCTCACCAATGCCATCGATGGTCTCCCTTGCTTCACTTGCCATCCCCCCTCTGACTCTACCCCCTGTCCCAAGGTCCAAGAACCATATCAGTTTGATGGAACAGACTCCTGCAAACTCTGGGTCTTCCTGGTACAATGTGAATTAAACTGTCAAGACCGCCCTAAAGCATTCGGCTTCGACTGTGCCAAAGTAACATTCACATAGTCATATGTACCTTAAGGATATGGCACTGGAGTGGTTTGAACCTGACCTCCTCCAGATGGAAGATCCTGACCAGTGTTCCCTCTGGATGGACGATTACAAGGAGTTCGTCCTGGAACTCCAGGCAAACTTTGGTCTGCACGACCCCATCAAAGATGTGGAACATCAGCTCAATCACCTGTGCATGAAAGACAGACAGCACACCAAGAAGTATGTGGTTGAATTCAATAGGATAACTTCACAAGTCCAAGGATATGGAGAAGGTGCCCTCCAGCACCACTTCTATAATAGTCTGCTGGACCACATTAAGGACAAGATATCTTGTGTTGGGAAACTCCAACACTCTCCAAACTTTGTCATCTCACTCAGGTGATTGACACATGCTACTGGGAGCACAAGTCTGACATTAGTTGCCAGACAAAGACACTCTCCACTCAATCCTCCTCATCCAAACCCTCCAAGAGATTGTCCTCCTCTGCATGCCCCTCCCACTTATACCAAGGAGTCTAAGGACTCCAAAGGCAAAGGCACAACCACCTCTCTAAAACTGGACTTGTCATCCAAATTAGGGAAAGACAGCAAGCTTACCTTGGAAGAGTGAAAGTGCCACTTCAACAACAAACTATGCATGTTCTGTGGTTTCACTGGCCATATGGCAAAGGACTGCCCAAAGTCTATGTCCCGGGCAGCTAAGGGTTGGACCAGAGGTCTCTACCTTGGAGGCAAAAAAAATAGTCCGCAACCTCTCTGACTTTGCACAGACAGAAGGTTGCATTGAATCCGCCCATGCACCTAAGGAGATACATCTCAACGCGTCTGCTCTTTCAGACCCTAAGTCACTTGTGCCCTCAGTCACCTTAGTCTTGTATCCAATCCCTCCATCCCCCACACTTGTACACTCTGACTCCTCTGACTCTTTTATTGATGCAACTTTCATTAATAAAAATGGACTTTCCACCTACCCCCATGCCTCTGCTTCAACTTTGCCTCTTCAATGGAACATCCAACAGCACCATCACCCAAGCCATTAACCTCTCTGTCCACTTCCCAACCGGTGACATCACTCCAATGATGTTTTACGTCACTCTGCTGGATTCCACCTGTTCCCTGGTTCTAGGACACAACTGGCTCACCTGCCACAATCTGTTGATTGATTGGGTTTTGAGCCGTATATCATTCCATACACCCGAACAGTGTTTGACAGAACCTCTGAGCTCTCCTCTGCAGCCTTTGGAATCACTTCCTCCAGCTGAACCCACCTCTGATCCACCACATTTCTCCGATTGCAAGGCTCCACCGATATATCACACTCGTCAGTACACCTGCCTTCACACTGGCTTGTCACCTTGGGGGCTCCATACGGTTTAGCCTGCAGCTCCACCTCCATCATCCCTCCTGAAAAGGTTGACCTCTCTGGAGTTTCTGCAGAATATCACGACTTCTCTGATGTGTTCAGCAAGAGCAAGGCTTCCACCCTTGCTCCACATCGCAAACATGATTTGAAGATTGACCTAGAGGATGGAGCATCCCCTCCACTGGGCACCACCTACTGGTCATGCCATTTGGTCTCATGAATGCCCCTGCAGCATTCCAGTGTTTCGTTAACACCATCTTTGCTGATCTCCTAGACATTTGCATTATAGTCTATTTGGACAACATTTTGATCTACTCCAAGGACAAGGCTTCCCACAAGGAACATGTCTGGGAGGTCCTCCGAAACTCTGCAAACACAACCTCTATGCCAAACCCGAGAAGTGTGAATGGTCCACTGACTCCACTTAGTAGTACCTTGGCTACAATATCTCTCCCTCTGGTCTCTCTATGTCTTCGGATAAGGTGCAGATGGTGCAGGAGTGGCCGGAGCCTCGGAAAGTCAAGGACATCCAATCTTTCCTTGGTTTTGTGAATTTCTACTGTTGCTTTATAGCAAATTACTCCAATATCATTCTTCCTTTGATTCACCTCACTCCTAAAGACACTCTGTGGAACTTCTCTGACGACTGTCACTCCAACTTGCGTAAACTGAAGGAAGCCTTTACCACAGCTCCGATCCTTACCGACTGGGCTCTGGACACTCTGATGATTATAGAAACTGATGCATCAGACTATGCTATTGCTGGTATGCTTTCTATCTGTTGCCCGGATGAGGAAATCCAGCCAGTTACTTTCTTTTCTTGGACCCTCACCACTTCTGAGCTCAATTATGACACCCATAATAAGGAGCTTCTTGCCATTCACAAGTCCTTCCGTACTTGGCATCACTACCTTGAGGGCTCTGGTACTCCAATTGACATTGTCACTGACCATAAGAACCTCAAGTATTTTACCACCTCTAAACTCCTGACTCACTGGCAAGCCCAGTGGTCAGAGTTCCTCTCCCAATTCCACATAATCATTTGTTTCCACCCCAGACACCTTGGTGTGAACCCTGATGCCCTCACCAGATGCTGGGACGTCTATTCCAAAGAGGAGGATAAGGACTATGCTCATATCGACCCTCACAACTTCTGTCCAGTATTTACTCAGAAGCAACTCACTTTGTCCCTATGAGCAACTTACCTTGCAGCTCCAGTACTCCGAGCTAGCACTTTGTTTGACATCAAGCACCTCCATAGTGACATACTCTCTCACTCCCCTCTGACTCACTGGCTGAACTCCATATGTCTGACACCTCCAATTCTCACTGGTCTATTGATGATGATGGATTCATCTGCCTCAACAACCACATCTATGTTCCTGATGCTAATGACCTCCAACTCTGCATACTCAAGTACAAACATGATCATCCCCTCTCTGGACATTTTGGCCAGAACCGGACCTTAGAACTCATTCACTGTGAATATACCTGGTCAGGAATCAAGGACCTTTGTCAAGGAATAGGTTTCCTCCTGTACATCCTGTGCCTGTGCGAAGGTTCCAAGACATCAGCCTTATGGGTTGTTGAAGCAACTCCCCATTCCTGAGAAACCATGGAACTCCATATCCACGGACTTCATCAAACAACTCCTTGTGTCCTCTGGATTTACAGCTATGTATACTACTCATTGTTGTGGATCATCTATCCAAACAATGTATCTTCATCCTGACACATGACACAATTACATCTCCAGAGTTAGCAAAGCTATTCCTACTCCACGTCTTCTTGAAGCATGGAGTTCCCTTCCACATCACCTCTGACAGAGGTTTGGAATTTGTTGTTGAATAGATTACAGTATGTACTAAGTAGTCTAGAGTAAGAAGTCTGAGCATGTCTGAGAAAGTCCAGACTCATCCTAAGTAATATTCAGGATAGTATCTATAGGACTCATACTGGATATGCACCAGACTGGCACTGGACACTCCATAGGAGTTACATCGGACTTACTTACGATATAGCAGACATAGATAGATTCATTCCATCTAAGTACTACTCCATGGGGACGGACCAGTTAGGACTTTCCCCATTAGATACTACAACATGTATATAGACCAGGATTCATCTTCTGATGAATAATACAGTGACACTTTCACTTTCACTCACTCACTCACTCTCAGTGCATACACTTAAGGTGAGTTCTGGTGAGCTTGCCTTTGGAATCCCCCTATGCCTGCTCGACATTTGTGTCCCGCTTCTTCCACTCCTCACTTGGGAAAGCCTTGGATATCCACCTCCACTTCACCTCTGGTTATCACCCCAAAGGAGACAGTCAGACAGAACACATAAATCAGACACTCAAACAATACTGTACCTCTGAGTCTATTGTAACTACCAGCAAGACAACTAGTCCGAACTCCTGCCTCTAGTGGACTTCACGTACAATAACTCTCTGAGCATGTTACAATTCACCCCTATCTTTTCTTTTTTACTTCATATCTCATCTATGCCTTTTCTTTGATCGCTCCCCTTGGACTTTTATAAGACCTTGTTCTACATACTTCCGAGTGAACACTCCTCTCTGAACCTCTGAGCCTCTGGACAAACCAGAGTTGTTATCTTGTCAACACAGACAAGATCCCTCATCCTAAGAATCCCTTAGACAAGCAGACCTGTGACAGACCAATCCAATTCATGATTGACCAGTCCGATTTGTGACCAACCAACCCGACTTGTGACTGACTGGTCTATCCCATGACTGACTGAGTCTACACTCAACCTTATCCAAGGCCAAGTGTAACAGAGTGCTACAACTGGTGTATTGCCGTTCTTTGCCAATAAAGGTTACCATCCCAACATCACAGTATATCCTGAGCACAATCTCACCTCTGAAAGGGCATGTGAATATTCCATTGATCTTGATTCCCTACACCAATTCCTCCATGAGAAAATGGCTGCTGCCCAAGAACAATACCAAGGACCTGCAAATGCTAGACAAACTCCAGCTCCATATTGAAACTGGACAAGAGTTTCTGGTAATCTGAATAGAAGTACCACAACAGAGATGAACAGCAAAGAGGAAATGGTGTAGAGGTTCTTACACCAATAACAAGAGTTGAGGTATGACGAGTAGACAGAGTAGTCCAAGGAGGGACTAGATAGTGCAAGTCACTAGAGAGGAGTGACGAGGACTAGAAGTGTATGAGAAAAGCCTAGTAGAAGGCTATGATCAAGTTATTGAAGTCCTTATGGAAGAGGACTTGAGAAGGGAGTAAATGTGCCAAAGAGCATGTTCAATAAACACTATAAACAATAAATGCTATAGAAAGTGGACAGTAAGGCCCACTATATATATGTCTCATACATGGTGCACAGACCAAGCTGTGTCCGACGAGTATAGTAAGTGTCTCATCTGTACGAGGAAGACAAAGCCCAAACAGGCAATACCCTGAACCCTGGTCTATGGGTTGTAACGCTATTGGACGATAAACCTATTGTATAAGTCCATGAGGAGTTAAACCCTGTACCCTGAAGATAAGGGTATGACATTATAGATAAGCCCTATACCCTGGGTAAGATACCCTGGTTCCTAATCACAGGATATGACATGATAGTCATGTGATAGTCTAAAACATGAGGCTAGAACATATCAAGGGTGAAGGGTATGATGTCAAGGTCATAAAGGTCCTAGAACAACAGTCTAGACCAGACCGGTTCTGTCATGTGATCACAACCATGTCACAGGACCTAGAATATGTCAATAGACATATGGTTAACCCTCAATAGCGAAATAATATGAATAGTGAGAATAAAAGGAATTGTGAAGGATAAAGAAATGGATATAATAAATCCATAATCGGACTTAGTGGATAATCACAATTCCGATACACCAGACTTCAAAGTCAGAGACCAGGCTTTTGTCAAAGCAAAATACTTCCACTCTACGAGGCCCTCGAAGAAACTTTCTGAAAAGAGCTTAGGGCCATACACTATCATTGCTCAGGCAAGCTCTCACCCCTTCATACTCCGACTCCCTAATTCCATGAAATTGGTTCACCCCATTTTCCATGTTTCTCAGATAGAACTCATAGTACCCAACACCACTTCCTATGTTCCCAAGCAATCCATAATGATAATCCTACAGAAACTCTGAGCAAGGCAAATCATGAAGTATATTACGCACATATGTATGACCTCCATACCTCCACATCAAAATACTCCGCATGAATGGTCTTACTGGGACATACTCACACTACTGCCAGATAAACAAATCCCCTAGCACTCTGCTTGTCAAGAAGAACTAGATATTCTCCAGCAGTGGAAGGTGTTTGATTTAGTAGACTGGCTTAACAACCAGAAGGTCATTAAGAACTGATGAGTCTTTGAAAACCAACAGACAAAAGAAAGCCCACTTGGTGACAAAAGGCTTCTCTCAGGTCAAGGGGATAGACTTCAACCAAATATTTTCACCTGTTGTCTGTTATAAAACAAGTCCAGTTCATGCTAGCACTCACTGCACTAGAAGACTACTATATTTCTGGACTTAATGTACATATAAGTGCCTGCCTATATAGAAAGCTCAATGAGGAGATTTACATGGAGTAACCAGAAGGATTTAAAATTCCCAGAAAAAAATATAAAGTACTCCAGTTGAACCAAGCACTATATGGACTTAAACAAGCTGGTCTCATCTGGTGGCAGACCCTTAGTGAGTCCATGATGGAACTAGGTTTCGAGCATTTGAAATCCAATGCCAGAATCTTTCTCTACTGGAAGAAAGGAACTACCCTCGTAGTTGTGATTGTTTACATCAATGACACCCTATTCTGCAGTCCAAACAAACAGACTGTCAACAAGGTGAAATCTGCTTTCATGAAGAAGTGGGAATACTGGGACCTTGGAGTTCTGAAGGAATTCCTCCGGATGCAGATCTGTTGCAAAGGGTGGAAGATCATGATAGATCAGTCCGCTTACCTGGAGAAGGTTATAGATCATTGCAGCATGACCAATGCATGCGCAACTCCTACTCCCTATCGAAACTATGGTATTCTTATTCTCAGTTTCCATATTGTATAATCATAGTTATCTTATTATTCCACTATTCATATTCTTTGGGTTCTAGACTTACTTCACTTCATACGAGTCTAGATCATGATGTCATACCCTTGACCCTTATGGTCTAGACACTATGTCATATCCTTTATCCAGGGTATAGGATATTACTATACATAGTACATCATATAATACTTATCATCCAATAGCACTTCAAAGTACAATGGCATTCCTAGTTAGTGTTAGACACAGCTTGGTCTGTGCACATTCCTGTATTGTATATGTATCAAGGGTCATTCCTGCACTCCAATATGATAAGAAGGTTCTTAGGTTCTTCACCAGATCCTCTCACAGTTCTATCAGTGTCTCTCTTGAGGCCACTATCCTCAGTTGTTGTTCCACTCCAGATCTACTAGAACACCTTACTTGCTATCCTGTCAAGCATCTCTTGCTCATTCCACCACTTTCTTCAACACATGGTGTGAGTGTCTCCCACATTGATTCCTTCCTTGCTGTCACCTCTGCCTGTCAGTACGCTTGTACTTCAATAGGTTATGAGCCCTGCCTAAGGCTCTAGGTTCTGAACATCTACATGATGCCCTTCCCTAGCCTAGCAATGGAGAATGTGAGCACCTTCATTATTCTTTGGATTTTCCTTTTAGTCATACTGATGGTTGCAATTTTTTCGCACATCACAAATCTTGCTGTATTTGCAGCTATAGTACTCAGTGCTGACTCTTGGATAATCTTTTTGTAGTTCATCTTTGACACTTGAGTGGTTGTACTGATATGGAGAACCTCTTTCTTTGATCAGGTCTTTTGCAATTGCAGCCCAATCTGACTTTGTTTCTGCAACCATAACATTGCTCCAAAGAGGTTCATCCATAGGCACCTTTACCTCAACATTCTGTACATTCTTGTACATTAAACCACCACCTGCGTCACTGTACTCTAGGCGAGAACTGAGACATTCTTGGTTACTCTCAAGCCAAGTGTAATCATCTTTGGCAATTCCATCTGTATATAGCCAGATGTTGTTTCAGATCTGTATCCCCTGCTACCAGAGATCCAGTTCCACCCTATCCTTACACCAATGCTCATTGTCAAGTTGTACCAACACAACTCCAACTCCTCCTATTATCCCTCCTACTGCTTTAGTAATTGCTGATCCACCACTACCTTATACATGTTCAATGATCAGGATGCCATCCAACTCTCCTCGCCCCCAGAACAATCTGCCCCAGCTACCACTTCCTTTTCAGCAATGTCAACCACATTTGGCTTGCAACCATCCAGTTCTAGCCACATCATTCTTTCTACCAGCTCTGTGTCACAATGAGTTGATCCTCTTTCCGGAACAACCATCATTGAGCAACTGAATCCTCTATATGGCAACCATCAGAGGAGAAGATGACCTAGGATGAGACACAGTATTCCACTTAACACCCAGGTTCTTCAATATTCAACCCCTCCAACTTCTTTCTCACCAGAATCTGGAAGCCAACCTCCTAAAGACCACCAGGATGGCCCATCGGGTCAACATTAATATCCAAACTCATAGCTTTTTCTGTGGTCTGATACTATTGACTCTTTTTCCTATTATGGTGAACATTTAGCTATGATTTATGAAAGTGCTGGACTAGCTTTTCCTGTACTGGGATGTTCCAACTCAGTGAGCTTGGAAAAGGCTAGCGGATCAAGCTTGGCAAGCTACTTTTATGCTTCATCACCAAACTTTCTGGGAAAATCATCTGACACTTATATCTCGCTTACAGACTCTATTTCCTTGCATTCATTCCCAATGCCTCTTATGGGCATATCTTGAGCAATTTCAGATAACTAGCAATGATCCAGACCAGATTTGTATTGCTATTACTCATGTTAGTGACTTCACTAATGAAAGGGAACATGAACTTCAGCATAGAAGAGCAACAAGTCTTTGACAAGAAGCAAGAAGATTGGCCCACTCATGAGGCATGGATGATCAACGAGTATTGGAACTTACAACAGAAGCTGATTGAATCCTATCCACTCCTGGTGTGGTTAGGAGGTCATTATGCAGAGTCCATTGCATTTGATTTTTTTCATACTTTACCTTTCAAGCTATGGTTTCCAACTTTATCTTGGCTTGGAATAGAGCTTTCTTCCAATTATTCCATGCACCCATACTATAACCATAACAAAGCCAACATCTTTCCAGATCTTTCTAAATGTCCAGATTTATATTTTGATGTTAATGATGAAAAGATGATAGCAAATTACAATTTCTTTGAATCTATTCATTTCCTAGACTTTGAAGCGCATCCTTCGATACCATTACCTGAATGGTTCAGGGAACAAGAGGGTCTAGAAGAATTTTGCTACTCTAGATTCATTCCCAATGACTCATCAAAATGCATTAATCCTACACCAGACAATACAGTTTCTATGGAACATATGGATATCTCTAGACAGGATCTTGGATCAGAATCTATGGTTTTGTCAGAAGATAATATGGTCACATTCTCTTCATTGCCTTTATGTAACTCCTTTTCGAGTTTCAAAAGGTTCTGATGATTTTCTCTTTTTGTGCTGTTTTTCTAGATTTTTTATCTAGATTTACATCATGTCTGAATCCATCCTTCAAGATTGATTCTTCCATCACTTCCAAACTCCAATGTCTTTCAGATCCTTCAAACTATTTCAAATGGTGCATCTCTATGTGGGATGTCCTCACTGTCGCCACATGGTGGGACATTGTGTCCAGAACATCTACTTGGAAAGTTGAATCTAATGCTGATGCTCAAGCCAAATGGGAACAGAATGATAGCCAAGCTCAAGGCTTAATCTCTGTTTACATCCAAACCAACATGAAAGTTCATCAAAAGCATGTTTATAATGCTATTGTTGTTGGAGATGTATGTAGCTGTTATCCCTCCTGCTCTCTCAATGGATTTCTGGGACAAACTTGCTACTCTTTTCTCTCCTCAAGGAGTTGCTGGCCAGTTTTGATCATTCCAGGAAGCAATTCACTACCAGTTCAAGGAGAACCAAGACATTTCCTCGCAGATCTCTGATCTTGCTATGGTGCTTCAAAACACCACATCCACAAAACTTGTTCTTCCTGATTCCCTACAAGCAATGATCATGCTGAATGCATTACCACAGTTGTATGACCATAATATGACCATTTTGGTTCAAACCCTTGATGCCACCAATTTTAACATTGATATAGTTACAAGCAAGATCATGGCTGAAAGCCATTTTTGTAACACTACACATTTTACATCTTAACATTGAGCTCACTATAACTCACTGGAAGCTAGACTGTCAGAGAGACCTGCAGATGATTTTCCTGCAGAGATGAACCAAACTTTTGTGATTCATAAATCACAAGGTTCAGATCATGTTTGTGATCACTGTCATGAAACAGGTCACACTGTTGACAGATGTTGGAAACTTCATGGGAAGCCCAATAGATCTTCTGGACATTCTACCCAGAAGAGACCTGCTGTTGCCAACACATCTTGTGGTGGCAATCAGGCTCAGAACAAACATTCAAAGTGTTAAGACCATTCCAAACTCCTGGAGGCAACTCTGATGTTCCAGAGTTTCGGAGGTGTTGAGATGTTGGCTTCACTGTATGTGGTGCACCCTTGCTGAGTATCAGTTGTCTTGGTATTTCGGAGGGGCACAGAGAGAACTGGAGGTAGACTCAGAAGGGAGGAGTCAGGTGTCAAGTTTGATATTTGAGCTGAGCTCGAGTACAGAGTATCTATGAGTTTAAGTAGGTTGGAGGTACACAGGATTTTTACAGAGGTGAGTAAGTGTCCGGGAGGAAAGAAGCCAGAGCTGTGCTACTACACAAGCACAGGAATGGAGGTATCTACAGAGTGGGACTAATATGGATATAGTAACTATGTACCAGGGTCAAAGTCTGGAGGTGAGGAGTTGAGTCCTGGGCGAGAACGTGCCAGAGGACGAGCAGAGAGGGTTGGAAGGAATGCCCAGAGGCCGGAGTTGTACTAGATAAGTACAGTATATGACACAAAGCCTGATTACAATTGTAGAAAAGGTGGCTTGAATGTTAAAGGCAAAGGGAAAGCCTGAGCTAATAATGTTGAAGATGATTATGGATATGCTAATCATGTTATTAGCACAGAAGATGATGAGGTTATGCTCATAGATGGTTATGCCCACCAAGATGGTGGTTTTGTACATATCGAGGACTCATTTGATGATCCCAATGCCTATTCTTCTTGGCCTCATGTTGATGATGGCATGGACATCCATTCCAACACAACCATTACCCCACACACTTCTTCTTCCACTGCCTCTTCCTCAAAGTCCTTTCAAGTTCACTCCTTCTCAGTTAGCTCCATCTGAGCAGAGAGCAGTTTCCCCACATGGAGTAAAGTGTTTACCCAAAGATTCCTCTTCTGCATTCTATGGAGACCATTGTTGCAACAACAACGGTACTTGGAAACATGGACTTGATTCTGAAGACATATCAATTTGGGATGGAAAAGAAGTTTACACTGGATCCATAGATGAAGAATGTGATTTCAATTTTTATCAGTATCCTTGCCCAACATTACCTGCTAAGTGTTTACAAGCAGAGGCCTTGATTGCTACTTCGCCAATCATTGCTCATAATGCTTCATTTAATCAGGATCACTGGATAATTGATAGTGGATCTATGCATCATATCATTCCATATCTATCTGATTTTATCTCACTTGATGAGAATAAACAAATTGCATTGGCAGCAAATGGATCTTATCTAAAGATGATTGGACCAGGAACTGTGTTCCTGAGACCTTCCACAAAAGAATCAAAACCTTTTATACTCCAAGATGTCTGGTATACCCCTTCTGCAGCACATCAACTTCTATCAGTTGACTCTCTTACCTGAATGGGTTACCAATGTCAAATCCACAAGACAACCAAGATTTGGCACAATAAAGGGAATTTGGTAATACAGGTGTCTGCTTTATTGCCAAATAATCTCCTTCATTGGTTTCAGTCATTTCTGACCACACATGATCGAGTTCACTCCTTTCAGGAAGCAGATTCATACAACCTCTGGCACTTTCACTTTGGACACACTTCAAGAAATGCCATTCAGCATCTTCCTATTAAAGTTGAAGGTGTGGCTTCACTGTCTATTCCTTCTGCTTTTGCACTTTGTAAAGGTTGCAAATTGGGCAAAAAGCATCAGAAATCATTTCTCTCATCCAAGAAGAGAGCTGATCGTGTTCTTGCACTTGTGCATACTGATCTTTGCGAGATGCCTACACAATCTCATAATCATAACAAATGGTTTATGACATTTTTGGATGATTATTCTGATTTTGTTTTAATTGTGCTTTTGAAGTGTAAATCAGACTGTTAAAGTGTTTCAACATTTATGTAGTTGTTTGGGCAGAGAACCAAACTGGTTATTCTCTCCTTGCCATATCTTTGGATCATGGGGGGGAGTATCTTAACTTGGACATGAAGTTGTTCCTTGCATCTTGTGGGATCAAACACCAAACTTCTCTTCCTTGTACCCCTCAACAAAATGGTCGAGCTGAGCATATTAATCAAATGCTCATGGAGAAAGCTGAAGCAATGTGTCTTCATGCTTGTTTGCCTTCATTGTTTTGGCAGGATGCAGTTGAAGCTACTGTTCATATTTACAACCATCAGCCCATGCATCACCACATTGGGCCACTCCTATTTTCAAATGGAATGGGAAGACACCAGATGTTTCATATTTTAAGGTGTTTGGTTGCAAAGCATACATCTTCATTCCTAAAGAAGATAGACCAAACAAGCTTTATTCCAAAGCAGAGGAATTGACTTTTATAGGATATGAATCGGGTTCTGTAGCCAATCTGGATCCTCGATCCAAGGCTTACTGGTTCTGGCATCCTGTCAAGAGATGCATTGTCATCTCAGCCACAGCCATGTTCAATGAATTCTCCTTTCCACATTGTCTCAAAGAGAAAGATAACCCCACCTTTATCAAAATCTCTGTTGAAGAAAACCCTGCTGATGAAGATCTTGGCAAACATGATTTGGATTTACCACCTGGTCACTGTTAAGGTTGCTACTGGTGGTAGAACCTTGACAAGTGACTCAAGTGCGTAGACTCGACTGTTGGTCACAAACCAGGTGGTAGCCTGACTCGTAAGGCTAGTCGGTATCTGTGAAGCAAAAGGAAGATGGAGTGTCCTCAGGGGTGGACAGTGGAAATAGCCCAGGTTGGACTATGACTGCTGAGGGGTGACTGGGAAGTCCTTCCTTGGGTTCAATGGGCCCAAGGGGTGTGAACAAAGGCAGAGGTGGTCAACGGTTGACCAGATGGTGGGCGAGGTAAGAGGCGCCAACTCTATGAGAATGCGACGGGCAGAGGGGCCCGAAGGTAATGACCAGGGTCGACCTAGTGAGGGAGCTAGACCCAGGGAGTGGTGGATCTCCTATAGAGAGAATCCAACCAGCAACAAATAAGATGCCCTAGGGTTGGACATCCTAGGGGAACGAAGAGATGGTGAAGGAGTTGAGCTAGGGACAAGGTTAATCCTAGCAAGAGGTCGACGACGATGTCTGGGGATGGCCCAGAGAGGAGGAGGGTAGGTGAAAGTGACAAGAGCGACGAGTGCTGAAGGAGTACAAGGGGGAGGAGATCGCAGGGAGCTTGAGCCTTGAAGGCTGAAGGCTGACTTACTATGTATATAGTCCAGAGGCTTGGTTGAACATGACTAGCTTCCCTGGATATTCTTACCAAGATTTAAATTGATTGTTCCTTATCAAGGACTTGGAATGTATTGGAGGGGTAATGTTACAATTCACCCCTATTCATTTCCCCTTTACTTCATACTGTATATTGTCTATGCCTTTCCTCTTCAGACTTCTAACCCTATTGTCTACACCCCATAGGGTTCTCTTCCCCTTTGCCTATCTTCCCTTTTCTGTCTTTCATCAATGTGTCATCCCTTTGTTCTCTTCCCTTCCTTACCATTCCTTGCAACACATCATCTACCCTTGACCCTCATTTCCTTTCTAAGCTTCCTTCTCAGGCATATATAAACTCCAGATATCCAACAATGTATTCCTAAGCTTGACCTACTCAGAAATAGCCTATACCTTTGATTGCTTTCCCTTCAGACCTCTATAAGTCTCTATTCTACTTTTGAGTGAATGCTTTCCTCAGAACCTCTGACTCTCTGAATGACTCCACCAAGTCGTTATCTTGTCAATGCAGACAAGACCCCTCATCCTAAGAAGCCCTTAGATGACTTGACTTGTAACTGACCAATCTGACTTGTGACCAACTAATCCAACTCATGACTAACCAGTGCAACTCATGACCAACTTATCCCATTCATGACTGACTGAGTCTATGCTTGACCTTACCCAAGGCCAAGCATAATGTGTCTAGGTTAGATGATGACTGCAGGGGTGTGACCAATGAGGTCAGAGATGATCACTACTGAGAGTAGTGACAATACTGAGCAAGGAGGAAGGAGGACAGAATATCCTCAGGGGTAGACAGTGGGAGTAGCCCAGGTTGGACTACAACTGCTGGGGGTTGACCAGGAAGTTCTTCCTTGGGTTCAATGGGCCCAAGGGGTGTCAACAAGGGCAGAAGTGGTCGATGATTGACCAAAGGGTGAGGCAAGCTAGATTATAATGTCCACTTGCTAGGGCGGAGTCCTCAATAGGTTGGGAAGCCTAAAGGTAATGAGGTCTTCCTAGAGTGGGAGCTAGACCAAAAGCAACAGCAAGATGTCTGGGGTTGGCCCAGAGAGACATGGGAGAACAAAGGTGATGAGAGTGATGAGCACTGGAGGAGTATAAGCAGGAGGGGATTGCAGGGAGCCTGAGCCCTTGGAATGAGGGCTGACTTACTATATTCTTAGTAGAGTCAAGACTAGCATAAGGGCTTGTGCAGTCAAGAGTATGAAGGAATGAGTAGGTTCAAGTTAAAGAGACATTATAGGTGGCACTCTAACTTATATACTACTGTGAGAGATTAAGGGCAGGTTGCCCAGATATGGTAAGAGTCTTTAGGGCATGTAAGTATGTATGTATGCCCTGAAGAAAGAGAGGCTATGATCAAGGTGCAGGGAAAGGTGCTGCTGAGCATAGCCAATGAGGCAGTGTTTGTAGGATCATCTTGGGTGGAGATAAAAGAGATCAAACCAGAAGAGAGGCTGTGAGGACCAGTTCTTGGGTGAACCAGGATCAGGAAGGCAGTGGAGATAGCCTTTGGGAAGGATGGGATCAGCTAGGCAATGACTCAGGAAGAATAGAATCAATGGAGCTGTGGGGGGACAACACTTGGGTGAGGTCGAATGAGGGCTATAAGGAATAGCCATTAGGAGAGGATCCAAGAGGGGAGTTCAGGGGAGCAACTATTGGGAGTAGTTGTTGGGGAGGAGTCTGTGACAGGAATCTAGGAGGAAGGATCCAAGCAGGGATCTGAGGGAAGACTACTGGGGGTAGTCATCAAGGAGGGAACTGTGGATGGGATCCAGGGGTAGGGTCTTCCAGAGTAGCATTAAGGGTGAAGGGTCTCTGTCAGGGATCATAACTTGGATATGTGGGAAGGAAGGGTAGAGAAGCGCTTTTAGGGAAAAGTGTATCCAACCATAACAATAAATATATAGTTGAGTTCAATAGGATTGCTTCACAAGTCTGCAGATATAGAGAGGGTGCCCTCCAGCACCACTTCTACAATGGTCTGCTGGACCACATTAAGGACAAGATTTCTCATGTTGGTAAACTGTCATATCCCATATACATAACCAGCTAAGTTCAACTCCAGTGCTCCAGATCCATTTCACTCTTGTACATATGAACTCCGGCACATTCTCCCTAGAGACACAACTCCTGACCTCCAGACTTGTACCTTAGTTCTCTCCATTTTCTCCTCTCTCATAACATACTATTGTTCTCCTCCTTTTAGTTTAGTTCCGCTCATATTCCCTCTCCATTCCTGTGCTCGCTTAGCACAGCTTTGGTTATCCCTAACCTCCGGACTTTTACCAATCTGATCTCTCCTCCATTACTAATGCTATGCACTCTGTCATATATAAACTCCTACAACTCCTGTACTAATTCTTTAGTCTGAATATCAATTTAGTCTCCACTCCTTATCTCCAACTTGAGTCTAGAAGACTCTCCTCTGACCCATCTCTTGACTTGGTACTTGGAAAGTACCTTAAGTCTACTGTATTTCACTCTAATACTCTGAAATCAGGACCACCAGGACTATTGCAAGGGTGCACCAC
Organism: Boletus fagicola; assembly: GCA_038093195.1. NCBI lineage: Eukaryota > Fungi > Basidiomycota > Agaricomycetes > Boletales > Boletaceae > Boletus > Boletus fagicola. The sequence goes on from JBBPRX010000016.1 coordinate 39,723, forward strand.
ATACAGTGAAGCTAAGTCCTGCACCCAGTAACTCCGGCATTCTGGAGTTATTATTGGAGTAGACTCAGATTTAACAGAAACCCCTGACACTCTCCAAACTCTGTCATCTTTGCTCAGGCAATTGATGTGTGCTACTGGGAGCACAAGTCCAAGATCAGTTGCCAGACGAAGATGCCCTCCACTCAACCCTTCTTATCCAAGCCCTCCAAGAAATTGTCTGCCTCCACATCCTCCTCCACATGCCCCTCTGCTTACACCAAGGACTCCAAGGACTCCAAAGGCAAAGGTGCCACTACCTCTCTGAAACCAGACTTGTTGTCTAAATTAGGAAAAGACAGCAAGCTCACCTTGAAGGAGCAAAAGTGCCACTTTGACAACAAATTATGCATGTTCTGTGGTTTTGCTGGCCACATAGCAAAGGACTGTCCTAAGTCCATGTCTAAGGCAGCTAAAGATTGTGTGGTGACAACCACAACTCCAGAAACCAAACCAGAGGTCTCCACCTTGAAGGCAAAAAAAATAGTCCACAACCTCTCTGACTGTGCATGGACAAAATGTTGCATTGAACCCACCTATGCACCTAAGGAGATACATCTCAATGCATCCACTCTTTCAGATCCTAAGTCACCTATGCCTTCAGTCACTCTTGTATCTTATCCAATCTCTCCATTCCCCATGCTTGTAGACTCTGGCTCCTTTGACTGTTTTATCAATACGGCCTTCATTAATAAAAATGGACTTTCCACCTACCCTGTGCCTCTGCTCCAACTCCACATCTTTGATGGAACTTCCAACAGCACTATCACCTGAGCCATTGACCTCTCTATCTGTTTTCCAACCGGTGACATCACTCCAACAACATTCTACATCACTCTGCTGGACTCCATCTGCTCCCTTGTCTTGGGACATAACTGGCTCACCCACCACAATCTGTTGATTGATTGGGTTTTGAGCAGTATTATGTTCTGCTCACCTGAACAGGACTTGCCAGCACCTCCAAGCTCTCCTCCACAGCCTTTGGAATCACTTCCTCTGGCTGAACACACCCCTGATCCACTGCATTTCTCCAATTGCAAGGCTCCACCCATTGCACTCGTCAGTGCACCTGCCTTCACACTGGCTTGTTGCCTTGAGGGCTCCATATAGTTCAGCATGCAGCTCCACCCCCAGGAGTGTGATCTCCACTCTGCCTCCATCATCCCTCCTGAATAGGTCAACCTCTCCAGAGTTCCTCCAGAATGTCACAATTTCTCTGACATGTTCAGCAAGAGCAAGGCTTCTACCTTTGCTTCACATCATGTACATGATCTCAAGATCAATCTGGAGGATGGAGCATCCCCTCCACTGGGCACCACCTACTCCCTTTTCCCTTCTGAACTTGGCACCCTCTGTGCTTTCCTCAATGAGCAGCTCACTATGGGATTCATTCATCCCTCCTCCTCCACTCACACCACTCTGGTCCTCTTTGTCCACAAGAAGGATGGCTCTCTCCGTCTTTGCATTGACTTCCAAGGACTTAACAAGATCATGAAAAAAGACCACTACTCTCTTCCCTGCATCTCCAATCTCCTAGATGGTCTGAGCTACACCAAGATACAGTATATACCAAAATCAACCTCCAGCACACCTATCACCTGGTCTGCATCACCAAGGGAGATGAATGGAAGATGTCCTTTCAGATGCACTCTGGCTCTTATAAGTGGTTGGTCATGCCATTTAGTCTCATGAATGCCCCTATGGCATTCCAGCATTTTGTCAATACCATCTTCACTGATCTCCTGGATGTTTGCATTATAGTCTATCTAAATGACATTTTGATCTACTCCAAGGACAAGGCTTCCCACAAGAAACATGTCCGGGAGGTCCTCTGAAGACTCTGCAAACATAACCTCTATGCCAAATCCAAGAAGTGGAAATGGTCTATTGACTCCACCGAGTACCTTGGCTACAATATTTCTCCCTCCAGTCTCTCCATGTTGGGTGTAGGCAAGGGAGGACCATATCATTTGCAGGGGAGGGACATGGGTGAATGACTGTCAAGAAGACTAGGAGAAAGTGCTGGTGGATGGGAAAGAGAGGGGTTGAGGAGGAGGATGACACCTCGCAGGGCAGTGAGATTGCAGGTGACCAGGGGCCCAGAGAAGACAGGTCAGGCACTAGTAGATTGGGCAGTTGACCTGAATGTGGGCAAGGTGGTGGCACTGAAAAAACATGCCTCAGAGTATCATGGGTGTGAAGAATGGAGGGGCAGCTCTCCCTCGTCTCTGCTGTTCC
>JBBPRX010000017.1:0-41904 GCA_038093195.1 Boletus fagicola
GACAGAGTTATGCTCTTTCTGGAATGACCACTGGTGCAGATTTGCCGCATGCCTTACACAGAACAATTCACTGTCCGGGACGATGAAGGGCAATAGTGGATTAGGGATATTCCGAGGTTCTTTTTACAGCCCTCATTACCTCTCTCCAAGATACCTGGTCCCAAAGCGACTTTGGAGACCACAGCTTGTCTTGCTCAGCCAGTGACATTTGATATGCATGCTCATGGCTTCAAACGACCTGTTTCGGAAGAGGAATGGGATATGCTGATTACCTCTACGGAATATTTGGATGAAACCCTCTGGATGCTTTATGATGCTGCTGGACTCTCATTTCCCATGGCTTCTTATGCCACTACGCCTTTTACCCCAGTTCATAATCAAGGCTGGGAGATCCTGAATTGTGATTATCATCAATATCAGGATATTCAACTTTTGTTCTCGTCCCTCAAGCCCAATTTCCTCTTAACTGGGCTTCACCATGAATTCAATACTCCTGAGGTGATTACCTCACCACATTCCTTGATGGAAGGTGAAGGAGATCAGATTATTGGCACAAATGGAGATTCAATCCATTTCGTTTATATGGGACATGTACAAGTTGATTTGTGGGATATCCCCACACAGTGTAGGTGGAATGAGAAGGCAGAAGAACTCTTTCGAGAAGAGTTTCTTATTGCTTATCATTTTATCTGGAATGACCATTGTTCTCTTGTCCGAGATTTTCAATCTCATGGACTTTTTACAGCTCGATGTTCTACCGATTTACTTACTGCGTATCTTCACGAGGCAAATATACCTAACAGCACTGCTAGTCAGGTTGCTGATGTAATTGCTCGGTATCACATTATATGCGAGGAGCAACATGTTCAGAATGAATGACAACAAGCAAGAGAACTTCAATAGGAAGCACGAAGAGTTGCTCAGATTTTGGGCAATGATCATCCTTATGTGACATACCTCAATCTCACTGCTGATGCCATTTTGGCAACACCAGGCATGGTTAGAAGATCATCAAGACTTAATTGGAACTAGATTATCTAACAGGAATTTGCTTAATTGCATATCTTCCATTTGTTGTTTGACATTTGGACTTTGAATTCCTTGTATAGAAATCTGGTATAGGCCTTAAATCATTTCTTTGCCACTGTTCTATTGGACAAGTGTCTTATCTACAGATCAAAGAAATAGCCTATTAATCAAGATTCAATTTTGAACTCGAGATCATGATGATTTTACCATGATTATTCCGATGGTGATTTTACTTCTTACAACCATTATTTCAACGCCTATCAGCTTACTGTATATGAGAAAAGAGGATCTTTTGATCATTGGACGGATGTTTGGTATTACTGTAAAGACAAGTTCTTTCATCACCTTTTAATATGATCATAATAAGATGCTGATGATTATTCTCTCATCTTATTAGATTTGAGTATGATCGGGTTTTTTCAATGGGATTTACAATCCTTTTGACTTTGTTCTTTGAACATTGCCCCGAATCATCCATGACATTTCAATTATTGAATGTCACATCAGGAAATTTCATATATATGCTTGACATAGGAAAAATTCCTCAAGTCTTCTGCTTGTAGCAGATGAGCCTTGCTGTTATACAGCTTGTTTAGCTCATTATGACTTTTGGGTTGTCCTTTTATCGCATTATGAAATTCTGAGATCTTTTGTGGATTTAATCCAGTTCTTTCATTGATTTCATTTGCACAATTCATTTATGGACTACTGTCGTTTCGACATAGAAGCCATTTATGAATCTTGTTAAAGTGCATTTGATTTGATCTTTGATTTGATCTTTCTATGAAACTGTTATCCTTGTTTCACAAGGAGTCTCTGATCTGAATTGAGACATTTTACCTTCATTGTTAACTCTGAAGAGACAGTTTTTCATATTAAACTGGATTGATGAATCTTCTCAGAAGATTTTTTCGTCTTCTATCATTTGATTCACATCAATGATATGATCCACAATCTCATTCTTTATCCTGATATTGTATATGGAACTCAAATTCTAGAACCCATCTATTACCAAGAAGAAAGCTCTTAATTGAGTCTTAGCTTCTTGAGGATTTCCTTTTCTTATTAAATGAATCTCACTTCTAAAGAAGAACAATCCTTAATTGGATTTCGGACTTCTTGAGATTTCATTTCTTCAAAGGATTTCTTCTTTGGGTTATATGGTCAAGTTGCGATGAACTAATCGTGTTCTACGATTTTATAGGATATTTTTTCACTAGGTTCTGTCACAAGCATAATTCGACTTCTACCTGGGTTAACATGCAAATTTCGCTGTTTCCACCATGACCCTTTTGGTCATGAGATCACCAACCACTCAAGATTAGAAACAATGTAGAGCAATCATGCTGTCTTGGACACATGATCATTCACCTCCTCTCTATATTCAGTCATTACCGATTACTCATGAGAAGAGCTCTGAATCTACAGGACATCGATCTATTAGATCTTGACATCGGACATGTATTGAAGTTTACTACCATTTAATTCTTTGGATAAGAACTGTGCTTCATTGCATATTGGTTGAGTAACTTCATGACACCATTTCAATCTTTCCTTAGGAGTCATAGGATGGAGTGAGTTTGTCCTCTCCTAGTGACTTATGGGAATTACAGTTGTCTTTACCTTCTTCCACTATGTCATATGACATTTGGTTGAATTTAGGAGTTGATTCATTCCTTTTGAAGAACTTACTGCATTCTAAAGGAACTGACTACTGTCCCTCTGACTCTGTCACGGGATTTTTTAGTTCTTCACGAACAAGGAATTTTGTTCATTATTGAACAAATCACTTACACTCCTATCACCCTGGTATGTCTATGTTTTGATGGTTATTTTATTGCTCCATGTTCGGAACAAGGGGAGATTTTTCACCTGTTGTTGTCTTTATTTGCTGTTTTGCCTTACCTTGTCTTTGTTGTTCTTTTGCCTTTTGCCGTTCCTATTCCATGTGGTCCATTGCAGGGAAGGTGATGTCTTCGACACATCAGGACACATGAACTGGTTGCACTGGCATTACAACATTGACAATATCCTTTTGCATTTTGCATTTGGACACTCCATTTGTTTTATGATTGGAAGATGCTGTTTACAGCATTAGGCCAGCATTGACAACACATTCCATTTGTGTTTACATTTGGAAAGGTGATTGATGAACCAGCTTTGAGCTCCGGATCATCTGCCATCATGACTTTATTTATCATTCTTGGTTTTTACCTTGAACAAGAGCATGAATTTTCATGCTAATAGAATCTAAATGACTAGCTCTATTTATTTAATTCATTGATGATCACAGACGTTTCATCATCTTTTTCTTATGGCTCTTGGGTTGTTCCTCGCATTGATGCAGGAATATATAACCTCAATCCATATTCTCCTTCTAACCGAATATTATGATTGGTCAAGACTTGGCATATCTGTCATTCTGATAATATTGCCTTGTCACCAATTGACCATTTCATCTTGCTGAAGTAGAACCAAGATTTATCTTGTTGTTCTTATACTTCTGGAGCATGATGACAATATACGTTTGTACAACACCTTTGACCTGTTTTTGGCAAAGAGATGTCATCTTGTTGCACTTGTTGCACATACCTGCTTTGTTTTGAAACAAGCAGAGACCATCTATTGAACATCTTGTTCATATCCTTCCAATTCATTATGGAAGAAGACACCAGTTTTAGTGATTACCTCTTTTGAGGATTTAACCTTTGTCAGACGGAAGAAGAGATCTTACTGGAAATGGACTTGTGGATCTTGCCTTAGAAGCCGAAGCCAATGGTTATCGCAATTTATGTTACCTATGAAGGAACCAACCACCTCTGGCTTCAACATTAGCTCTCGGAAGCATACCAACTTCTAGGCTCCCTCTCACCACATCCAGAAGATTATATGTTGTGGATTTGAATCCACAGTCAGATTGAACCATCATGTTCAAATTGTTTCGCGGAGAAAACAAATGACAATCCTACCTTATCGAAGTTAGATGACGATGATAAAGAATTTAATTCAGAGATCTTTGCAAGCCTGCAAAACTTGCAAGACATTGGACCATTCACAGATATGGCCATATCCTGTGAACCCCACTTTTATTTCAGATCGATCACGGTTCCACACCACTTTTACAATCTGGTCCTTTGGAGCGAACAGCCTCCAGTCACTTCCTATCACAGTTCTTGTATGCATTTGATATGCATATCATCCAATGAAGATCTGGACAGATCATTTATTATATCGGAGATGAAGGAAGTTTTAGACTTTTATTTTTTGACCAGATTTGATCGATCAACCCGAATCAATTCTTTCATCAAGCCATTAGCCTCTGCTTTGAAGCACGCTTCGTCATCAAGTTGATTATTCCTTGACTCAACTTCACAGAAATCTTAATCCTTTCACCTACTGTCACCACCACTCCTCATGTCTCTTGCATTACCGAAAGCTGGAACCTTCGGGCGCAGACAGAGATGTCAAAAGAAACTTTTCTTACAAAGCTTATTGTTCAGAGAACTCGACAAGGAGATTTAGTGGAACATTAGAGTCTGGGGCTCACATACTATCTTGGAATTTGAGTTATTCGCTATGTCTGTATGCTATTGGTGCTTGCTTCGAGATACTCCAAATACAACAACTTTCTTGACCATCCATAATAGCTTGAACCCCAGGGGTGATTCATATGATATTCAAACTTGGCGCACAATTACAACTTACACGACAGTACACCCGACATATCATTATCACTCCAGCATCATTCGTCGTCGGATTTTAATCTTAAGTGATCTAGGAACGTAGCAACTCAAGCTCCAGTGGACGTGCACAAATTTAGATGAGTGCCCCCGGTTGAAACAATTGGTGTTATATTCTGTTGAGAGTTGGTGCAATCAGTTCCCAGTATTACATGCGCTGGCATGAATGTTTATTGGTCAACTACTACTCCATGACAGACAGTCGTACCCACAGATTGACCATTCATCGTTCGCCGTACCTAGTGTATGGGGACCTACGAGCTCGTCATATCTACAACAGCTCCTTGGAAGTGCAGATTGGAAGTGGGTGCCCGGTGCCCATGGAAGCTGGATGTGTCGTTACGGGAGCTCACGCAGTAGAAAATGTTAAGCTTGCAGGAGCCCCGAGATAAGAGCAATACAAACATATACTACCCAACCTCAAACTGATGAAGAATTCAATTGCCTGCAACCCACGCAAGAAAGGGTTTCTTCGGCGTCGCGACTTGCACAGTACTTTTCATCTCGATCACTCAAATGCAACCGCACAAGTAATTGCACTAGCGCTAGAGAAACAGGATGTTCAAATTGGATACAGAATGGTAGTGGCGTAGAAGCGCGAATGTCAAGTGTGAAGAATGCAGCGTGATTAGGAGGGGAACATTTTCTTGAATCTTGGGTCGAAGGTCAATTCGACGACATCATTGACCAGCTTCATGTCTAGTATCTTGTCAAAGACGCGGAAGGACACAAGGGTGGTACAACTTACCAAGTTCCTTGTCCGAGTCCAAGTTGAGACCTAGCAGGAACTTGATGCTCGACTCGTCAACTACTTGACCGATGATTTCGATGAACGTCCCCACCAACTCTTCGTTCTGAGCGATTTCCAAACCGTGAGCTGATTGTCTGACAGATACGGAATCAGGCGTACCTCCTTCATCTGTATCTCAACCTGCCCTCCGTCGCATGCTTCGACGACGGCGCGACCTGGCTGTTGCTGATGTCCGGTCTGAGGAGGCTCGAGGTCTGGAAAACAACATACTACTCACGTTCAGCACCTTGCACGGTAATCGCACTGTACGCCCAACAAAATTCGAGAGACGCGCGGCATTGACTCTGGGGGACTGGTAGTCGGTCATCGGCGTCGTTGGACGTGTCGGGTGACGCGTCACGCTTTACCGACGCGTCCGATTTTACATAAATTGTTTGGTTGTTGCCAGTTGCACAAGTTCTTTCATTAGCAGCTCCACATTGTCATCACCCTCACTCTCGTATATGAACACGACCAGCAGAATAATAGCCGTACTCGCCCAACAGCCTCCACGTCTAACCCCCACCCCCAGAACAACTCTCGCTTACATCTGGACACGGCATGCGAGCACCATTGACAAACCGTCCAACGACATGCTCAACGCGCTCATGGGCTCGACGATTGGTCTCGGTGCGAAATCCACATCAATCTCCACCCCTTCGCCTTTGCATTTGAACCCCACCACCCAATAAGCCCAAGCCCCAGCAGTGAACGAAAACCCCACCGCGACCGACATGTTCATCCCACCCGCACACGACCCCCTTCTAGACTATATTACCGCCGTCATCCAACGACACGGTCTCTGCGCACGCGCCGCTCGCACCGTCTCTCGCATGCTTCTCTACATCCACACATTTACGCCTGCACCCCCTACACTCATCATCCGCGAGGTCATCATGACCGCCGCAACCGTTGACTGAGAAACAGCGCGTGCGCGCGGGACTCAAGGCGATTATTGCAGCGAGCGAGTCGAGGCTGGAAAACAGTTTGGAAGTGCGACTGGCGAGAGAAATGATTGCTGTGGTACAAGGAGAGAGTAGATCGCTAGGGGAAAAAGAACGCTTGCACAGGCTGGCGATGGTAAACAGGTCAGTGTCGTTCTCTCTCGTGGCCATGTCTTGTCGATTGAGCGTATTTTTAGGGGAAACCTACGCAGATGAACTGTCTCAGAGATCCACTCGTGTCCACTCGACGGTAGAGGGATTCAGACATATAAGTCATTTCCCCTTCAGACAGATCATGTGGATGTGCGGGGATCAAACTGGAAAATAAGAAAACAACGGTAAGGAAGGCCGAGTATCAGGATTATTCACATCGTCACAATAGTACAGTATGTCCTCGGATCTAGACTTATGGGGACGTCCGCTCCGCCACCCCCTCTCTCCACGCCGATCCCGCTTCTTGAACGCCTCGGCCCAATCATCTATCCACATTTGCACGTGAATATACATTTGGGTCGTGTTTCATACATGTCATCTAACTCCTAATGTCGTCATGCAAAGTTGAAGTTGGATGCAACTAGTTCCGAGTCTGTTTTTGCCACAACGACTCCACCACCTCAACCCCCGGTGATCGCTAAGTCCCAGACTCCCAGTTTACCCAAGCAGCCCCAGCAGTCGTCGTCGATGAAGCTTACGCGTCGAAAGCGCAGATCGCACCTGTCCTCACGGCCGAACCAGGGTCCATCTCTGCTCCACAGGCAGCTGCTCCGGCTGCGCTGTCATTTCGTCACGCTTCCAAGTCTACAACCCACCAGCCTCCGAGTCGGTACCTCCCTCGGCGCCTGTCAAGCCGGCTACGACTACGACTTACTATTTCGGTGATATGCCACAGTGGACGATGCCTATTGGACTTGATAGCGACCCTGACACCAACGTCTGGGGAGATCATCGTGCTGGGGCCATGACAAGCTTTGAGAGCAGCTCAGAAGCGCCCCGAGGACGCGTGTTGACGAGCCAACCGTCCATTGACAAGCCGTCTGTCCGTCCCAATGCTTCTTTGGCCTCCTCGCAGGTCGCACCGCCGCAAATTCAGAGCTGAACTATCAGCCGGAAAGCCAGTGCTTGATCATTCACTTTTCTTTTCTTCCTTTCTTCTTATGCTATGTGTCTCAGTTTCCTTATGACATCACCTGTGAAATTTAAGCATACATTCTATCATGTCTTTCCATCCTAACAGTTACTAGAAGAACATATACATTGTGCACGAGCAACTACGCGACACCAATGCTCGATGCTGAACTCGAGGTGACCACTGACCAACTATTAACAGATTCACATAGCTGCGACAACTTGGCAGAGTCAAACTGGCACTCAGGTTAAAGAATTACGCGCACAGCAGGGGCCTGGGTGCATTCGTAAACAAGGTTCAAACTTATCCACCCCGCGGCGTCGTGAATCTGTGCGAGATACGCGAACGTGGGGCCATGTCTTCGACCATTAAGCCGATTTCGAGTCACAAGGCCTCTATCAGGTGCTGCTTCATGTGAACGAGGCAGGCCAGATGACGATGGAGTGTCGGACCGGCCCCTTCCACAAAGCCTATCAGCATAAAAATACGGCAATCTCAAGCTCGCATGCAGGTAGAATAGCCTCGGAAACAAACCCGACCACTTGAGGAGCACGGTACACTTGGGAGCCCTTTTGGTCGTACGTTGCCTGTTCCATAGCGTTGCATCTTGCCTGACGTTATGTTTATCAGGTCGCTTACAAGTCACATTCGATCTTGAGTCGTGAATAATGCGCGCAGTCGTGTACGAGGGTCCATTTGCGGTGTCGGTCAAGGAGGTTGCAAAGCCTGTCATCACTCATCCAGACGACGTCATCGTCAAAGGTGTACACTTATCTTACTCCGTGGTACCATGGTATGTGCTCACATAGCTCGTGCAATTTGCAGTGACAACTACATGCATCTGCGGGAGGCAAGTCACATTTACTGTCCACCGTCACGGTGAAGGTGTATGTAACGAGGGCTGACCAAGGTTTGCGGACAGTGACTTGCACATGTATGAGGGGCGCACAGCTGCAAAGGCTGGCATCGTGTTTGGACACGAGAAGTAAGTTTGCTCTTGGTTCAATATGAACGTTGTTCTGCCGCAGAGATTCTAATTATGATATCCTCTGCCAGCATGGGTATCGTTGATGTAACTCTGTTCCTCTAGTTCTGTGAACTGCTTATTCACGAACGTAAACTCATAGGAAGTAGGTTCTGGTGTAACCGTGAGTGCAACTACATATCTCTCACCGTATTGGGTACCGCTGATAGACTTATCCCTGAATTGTTTTGATTCTCGGTTTGTATCAAACATGAAGCTTCTGAAAAAAGGTGATCGCGTTGTCATACCGTTCAATGTAGCCTGTGGTCGTTGCTTGAATTGCGAGGAAGGGAGGTCGGCATTTTGCACGGTCGTAAACCCTGGTTTCGTGAGCTTTTGTTACTTTGATATTCTTGCCACTTTGAGCTAATGGAGGCCATTGCGGACTACTGGGTGCTTAGGCGGGAGGGTGAGTATTTCATACAAGTTATCGTTTGAGTATGTTTGATTTCCCTGAACTCAAGGGCGTATGGGTAATATTTCACCCTTACTGTATATCGCTGGAAGTCAACCACGGGTTCTATTAGGTATGTTGCGATGGGTCCGTACCAGGGAGGGCAAGCCGTAAGTTGCATGGGTCATTCATTTTCATTACCTCGGATTCAGGATGGTACCCCAGGAATATGTCAAAGTTCCGTTTGCCGATTTTAATGCCCTCAAGCTGCCTCCTGGGACAGAACACGAAGAAGACTTCGCCTTGCTGGCCGATATCTTCCCCACCGTGTGTACCTTGCTATTAATCAGCCTGTGATGATTGACGTGACAACTAGGGATGGCATGGTGTGGAACTCTCTGTGCGTGTCTCACCTCCTGTTCTTGGCGTGCAACATACAGATGTGCATCTCAGGGATTCCGCCCTGGTGAATCTGTTGTTGTGTTTGGTGCGGGCCCCGTGGGGCTCATGGCAGCCTACTCTGCCACCCTGAGGGGAGCCTCCGAAGTATACGTGGTTGATCGTGTCCCCGAAAGACTCCAAAAGGCGAAGGAAATTGGATGTGTACCAATTGATTTTTCGAAGGGGGATCCAGTGGAATTGGTCAAAGCGTTGAGAGGCGGGCAAGTTCTTCTTTTGCTTGATGTGGGCAGGCGACGTAGCTCACAAGAATGTGATCCTCAGAAGAGAAGTTGACAGGGGAGTAGATGGTGAGCGAATGCCCAGAACCCATTGCTTGGTCGTATATCATTCTCAATGCGGTCGCATCAGCCGTAGGATACCAGGCAACGTCAGGCGATGGCAAGACAGAGAAACCGAATGCAGTTTTGGAGGCCTTGATTGGTGTTGTGCGCCCTACGGGAGGCCTTGGCATCCCAGGGCTGTATGTACCCAGCGATCCTGGAGCACCAGATTCTGCAGCAGCTAAGTACGTTAAAATCCCCACTTGCGCTGAGCGGATACTTATAAAGCTTGTGTGGTCAAAGGGGTTATATATCATTCCCCTTCGGTGGGTTGCTGATCGAGCTCCTGAAGCCTGAAAGTCTCAAAGGTTGACGGGCATTACTTTTTGTGCAGGGAAACTTTTCGAAAAGGGACTGAAGATTGGGACTGGACAATGTAATGTCAAGGTACGTGCCCCTGCTAGTAGCTTAGTTGATGTCAATCAACTTGGATCGCCTCGTAACTTTTCTATTTGCAGGCATACAATCGTTACCTCCGCGACCTCATCATCTCTGGAAAAGCAAAGCCTTCATTCGTTGTGTCGCACAACCTGTCGTTGAACGATGCTGCAACAGCGTACGACAAATTCGATAAGAGAGTTGATGGATTCACCAAGGTCTTGTTGCATCCTTGAAGGGTCGCGATGGATTAATTATATATGGAATACGTGGGGTGCATTTTGAATGGTGAGAACGAGTAGGGTAGGTTAACTGTCAATTCACTACTGGTTGAAGCACCATTGCTTTAGGGCGTGTCCTAGCAACTATGTACTATATCAGCCTCCTGTATGAACCCCCTCAACTCACCGATCGTTCACACCGAGTTTGATCACCACATTGTAGTTATCACTGGTGGGAACGACCGGCCCGACTTTGCGTAGTCGACGAGCATATCCTGACAGGTATCAAGTTGCTGACAGAGGTCCAGGATCATGATCGCTAGCAGTGTCCAATACCGTGTCCCCTGTTGGTACTCCACAAGTAGGAGTCAAGGTCGGGATATGGGCGCAGGGTTTGTATGGTCTTCTTCATTTGCATTTCAGAATCCACGCCTCTACAGCCCGGGCCGAGGCGAGGCCATGCCTAGTACTACTTAGAGCCAAAGGGCGATCCTTCTCCGTTATCGATATCGCGTCAAGTGATTCATGTGAATTGGGTGTCACCGAAAGCCATTATCTAACTCAGCCTAGCGATGTCGAATCCAGAGCTTTACAGAGCGACGTTGTTGACGAACCTTAGAAACGAGGTCTGGGGAAATCAAACGATCTTCAAGAGACAACTCGATTTGGGTGATCCTGGGACGGGGCATTCTCATACAGTGGACTATCTTGATTTCGGAGAGTATTTCGAAGCGATCAAGGTGATTGCCCCAACTGTACGTGTTGCACGATTTCTCGTGCGTGAAGAATACCGTCAAGCCGTCGAGACGTTCGAGAAGGGTGGTGTCTATGGCGGGGGCGCTTGCGTAATGGGGCAGCCGGGTATCGGTAAGACCAGTGACACGCGACTACATATGACATACTTTCTGATTGCATGCCCCCTTTCCCACAGGAAAATCATGTTTCATCGCATACGCTGTCGTCGAACGGCTACGCAAGGAAAAGCCCGTTGCAGTGCAAATCCTGCCGGAGAGCTACGATGAAAGTTACGCACTGTTTTCGGAGGATGGTGTCCGCCTCTACCCGGGCCATGCGCAAGAACCCCTGAGATTTCATCAAGGCATCTGGGCATTATCTGATTCGAATCCAGATGTCACCATACCAGCTATTGCGTTCCGTACGACGCCTGATGTTCAGGTCTTTCAGACAACCTCGCCGAAGGTCAGCCGATGGAAGGAATGGACCAAGCAAAATATGATCACACGCTACATAATGAATGTGTGGTCGAACGAAGAGATTGCTGCTCTTGCGTGAGTAAAGTTTCATCCTACATTGCACGCATTGTCTGACATACCCTTAGCGCTCTTTTGGAACTTGACGCCACTCACATGAATGATCTTGCGTCCAAGTGGGGGCCAGTTCCCCGCACACTGCTGCAGATCTTTGGTGATGATCAGGAGCCCTTGTTCGAGCAAGCTATGCGAAGCACTGCCTCCGAAGCCATACCAAACTGTAGGAACATTCTGCGCTCAATGGGGAGCCTTGATGCACCGGTCGATCCTGGGCCGTCCTCGATTTTCTTCATTAGACCGAGAAAGGCTCAAGGCACTGTTTCTCGCGTGCCTCACACCATCTATATCCCCACTCAAAAAATTGCTGAAATACTAGGGGCGGCCGTATGCAGTGCAGCTGAAGGAGACAGACAAGATTTTTTCAACGCCATGATTGCCTCTCCCGGCACTCGCGCTGCCGCAGGCTTTATCTTTGAGATATGGATCCACTCTTTTTTAGCCAGTGGCAACCCCATACAATGCCAGTGGCATGGTAAACCCAACAAGTCACTCCCTTCTACTCTCCGCTCGGCTGGTCAGATGGTTCATACCAATGATGGACTTCGATCCACAACGCCGCCCTTCTACTGGAAGGCCCCTCCGGACTTTCCAGGAATCGACGGCGCGCTATTTGATGAGCAAGATGTATACGCGATCCAGATGACTATTTCATCTAAACACCAAAACCCTCAACCTGGCTTGAACAAGCTACGCCATCTGCTCGGAAAAGAGAAGGCGAAGAAGCTACGTTGGAGGGTCCTGTTTATCGGAAACAAGCTTGAACAGGCCGAGACTGTCTCGAGGGCGTACATTGACAAGTTGTCCATTGCGACGAGCGGTGATGGTATAATGCTGAAGAAATCCAAGACGGTCCCAGTGCCATTGGGGTGGTGTGCTACAAGCCCTTTGAATGCCGAGATAGATGTCCTGGTACGGTTCTTATCCGACGCATTCTGTCACGGAACGCTGAATGTCATTGCAGACGACACTCACAAATTATGCTCCACTTGAGTCCGACGACGAATGATGCTGGAGTGGCGGTCATATGTCAGGTGTGCGGGTTTGTGATCGTGCGCTATCAAGTTTGATATCATGAATATTGCTGCCTCCCCTGGGGCTCAGGCTATTGTGGATGGTCAAGAAAGTGGTTGTGTTTGGGCTCTCAGAGGGACTTCCGTTCACACTGCGTCATGATACCCTTTATCAAAGCCAGTACCATGACCGATAGCATACAGGCATAGCGAATAACTGTAATGTACATGATAGCATGTGAGTCAAAGACATAAATTTTTCTATTTTATGATCCTTAGTAAGTCTGAGTTTTGAAGGGTTGGTTGAACCGCGGTCACAGATACATAACATATTACAATTTGCCGCACTATATGTTCCGAATGAGCCCTGAAAACGGACATGCAAGACGAGAAAGTAGAAAAGACTTACACAGGTCGCCACTGGGGTTGTACCACAGTAGTACTGGGTCTTAGGGACCTTGCACTGGTATCTAGTAAGGGTCGGGGTAAACATGTCGAACATTCATAAGGACAGAGTGTATACGAACGTGATACCCCTGGGATTGATGCTTGTGGGTGGATCGGGCGACGTGCTGGATTGCACATAAGCGGGTCCGATGCAGTTCGTGGTTATGACATATTCTAGAGCGGGGTATCGGGTCAGCGGGACCGTTCCAGCTACAGTAAAGAAATGAGCCAACGATTGTATATTGTTATATTCGTTCCGACGGGTCCCAGGTCGTGGATGGTCACACCCCACATGTAGCCGTTACAGACGGAGGGTGTTGTCCCCGACTGGGGGGCAGCGAGAACCACATCCGCGGCACATGCAGTGAGCAGGACAAGAGAAATGAAACGAAGCATTGTCGGGTGAAGCTAGGAAGGTGGTGATAGTCAAGCAAGACCAAATCGCAGGTGGGATGCAGAACACTCCTGAGGACAAAGAAATCTTTATACCACCAAAGTGTCACCTATTCGTTCGCGGTCAGGGGATCCCATCGTACCGAGAACAGGGAAATGCGCAGCCCTAGTCTCCCCGAACCGGACCTGACACTTGGAGATCAGAAGGCAATCGTTCCGATCATACGTTAGCACAGCGCGGATCGAAGAACGGCGATAATTCAGGACTGGAATGTACAGGAAGGGAGCACGCGCGAACTTGACATTTTATGGGTACACATAGCTTTCAGGCAACCCTCATTTCTTGTGCTGCCTTAGAGGTCGCCGCCCTGAGGAATTGCTTCGTATGAGTTGGACTTGGCAGGACTCGAACAGCGGCGCATCGCGAGCAGTGATCAAGTCAAGTGATACAGAAGCGCTGACATGCATCTGATCCTCAGGAATCGTCCTCGAACAAGGAGTTTTGATGCGCTCAAACAACGAATACAGCATTGCGCCGCATAGTAGACTTCGAGCATCCGTCAACATTCGGAGAGTGTGGCATAAGGTATGACTATACCTTCCTTCCCCTCGGATGTCGGCGAGTACTATTCTTTGTATCGAACTACTCTGTGCTCACTCCTCAAGGAAGAAGTAGTTATCTGCAGCTGGAAATGTCGGATTTAGATCATCCGACAAAGAAGTTTCATAAAACCACTCTTTTGTTCACGGTCCTTGATACTGTTTAACTTATTCACACGAGGTCTGGAGTTGGTAGAATCACGCCGGAATGTAATCTCCAGAGAAGCCAAGAAGCAGTTCATGCCCGAAAGGAGGGATTGCGGTCTGTAGGCCGTACTAAGTGTCGACGAATGCCAATACCGTACAACATACTTACGGTGTTGCCCGATGGCTAGCTGGCCCTCAAAGACAATAAACGCGACCAGCGAGGTAAGTCACCATGATAAAGTCGTGTTCAATGACAAACACGGTCTTCTTGGCGTGGAGGATGATTCTGCGCTGATTCTGCGGGTGGATCAAGATAACAGGTCCAGACTCAAATTGAAATCTACTAACACATCACTAATAACCTTGTTGGCAATAATGCGCTGCTCAGAATCCAGGAAACTGAAATGAATCGTGTCGGTAGAAATTGCCCAGGAGTGCCAGGTGGGGTGACTGACCCGCTCGGTGTTAGAATTCGGGGAGCGGGACCACGCAATAAGAGTAATGGTAGAACAATCTTGATTGTCTGAGCTCTGTCAAACAAGTAAGGAGGAATGTATAAACGGAGACAATACTACGTGATTATGTAAGCTTATCGAGCGGAAACCAATGTGATTTCCAACACTGTCCAGTCCCAATTCGCAGTCCATTTTCAAAATCTTTCCTGTACGAAGTAATGCCCGGATCAACGTTTGAGGCCTTCAAAGGGTTTGATCGGTAACTCAACGAAGGGGAATGATGTAGAGCCCCTTTGACCACACAAGCTTTATGAGTATCCGCTCAGCGCAAGTGGGGATTTTAACGTACTTAGCTGCAGCACTGGCAGAATCTGGTGCTCCAGGATCACTGGGTACATACAGCCCTGGGATGCTAAGGCCTCCAAAACTGTACTCAGTTTCTCTGTCTTGCCATCCCCTGTTGTTGCCTGGTACCACCGCTGCTACGACCACGTTGAGAATGAAATATGACTGATCAAGGGGTTCTGGGCATGCACACACCATCTACTCCTCTGTCAAATTCTCTCCTGAGGATCACATTCTTGTGAGCTACGTCGCCTGCCCACATCAAGCAAAAGAAAAACTTGCCCGCCTCTCAACGCTTTGACCAATTCCACTGGATCCCCCTTCGAAAAATCAATTGGTACACATCCAATTTCCTTCGCCTTTTGAAGAGTCTTTCGGGGACACGATCAACCACAAACTTCGGAGGCTCCCCTCAGGGTGGCAGAGTAGGCTGCCATGAGCCCCACAGGGCCCGCACCAAACACAACAACGGATTCACCAAGGCGGAATCCCTGAAAGCACACATGTATATTGCACGCCAAGAACAGGAGGCGAAAGATGCACAGAGAGTTTCACACCGATGTCATCGCTAGTTGTCATGTCAATCCTCAGGAACATCACAGGTTGGCAAAGTTCACACGGTGGGGAAGATATCAATCAGCGAGGTGTTTCAAGTCTTCTTCGTGTTCTATCCCAGGAGGCAGCTTGAGGGCATTCGAATCAGCAGACGGAACTTTGACATATGTATTCCTGGGGTACCATCCTGAATCCGAGGTGATGGAAATGAACGACCCATGCAACTTCTTACGGCTTGCCCTCCCTGGTACGGACCCACCACAACATTGACATAATAGAGCCCGTCGTTGACTTCCGGCGATATATAGGGAGGGAGAAATATTACCCATACGCCCTTGAGTTCAGGAAAGTCAAACTTCATGCCCAAACGACAATTTGCATGAAATACCTCACCCTCCTGCCTAAGCACTGGCGCGCAGTATCCCGCAATGGCCTCCTCAAAGTTGCAAAATATCAAAGTAACAGAAGCTCACGAAACCTGGATTTACGATTGTGCAAATGCCGACCTCCCTTCCTCGCAATTCAAGCAACGACCACAGGTACCGTTACATTAAACGGTACATAGCACGATGCGATCACCTTCAATTTCGGTACAATTAACCGAGAATCAAAACAGTCCCGGAATAAGTCTGTCAGCGGCACACAGCACGATGGGAAATATGTCTACAAGTTGCACTCACGGACCACAGACTGCACAGTGGCCTGTTTATTTGATGAGCCGAGTGTAATGTCAAGGTACGTGCCCCTGGTAGTGGCTTACCTGATGCTCAACTAGTGCCTTGGTGGTGCCACCCTTCCGTATCGCCTCGTAACCGAGGGTGACCCCGGGATTCTCCACGGAGACCCCACTTACACGACGTACAGCACAGCGTGTAGGTTCTTTCGATTATATCAGATTCGCAGGCGTACAATTGATACCTCCGCGACCTCATCATCTCTGGAAAAGCAAAGCCTTCATTCGTTGTATCGCACAACCTGTCGTTGGGCGATGCTGCAACAGCGTACGATAAATCCGACAAGAGAATTGATGGATTCACCAAGGTCTTGTTGCATCCTTGAAGGGTCGGGCGTAACGGATGAATGGTGAGAACGTGTAAGTTAGGTTAACTGTCAGTTCGCTTCTAGTTGAAGCACCAATGCTTTAAGGCCGTGTGTCCTTGCAACTATGTACTATACCAGCCTCCCCGTATGGACCCCTCAGCTCACCGATCGTCCACATCTAGTTTGATCATTAAATTGTAGCGCTGAAAGTTATCACTGCCAGTGGGAACGACCAGCCGGCCTTTGCGTGGTCGACGGCCATCTCCTGATCGATATTTGTATGCAGAGGTCCAGCATTACGATCGCTCCCAGTGTTGGTATTCCACAAGTAGGAGTCAAGGCCGGGACGCAGGGTTTGTATGTATAAGATTACTAGTATCGTTTCTTCATTTGCCTTTTAGAATCCACGGGTCTACAGTCCGGACCGAGGCGAGGCCCAACACTGCTTAGCGCCAAAGGGCGACCCTTCTCTGCTATCGATGTCGCATCAAGTGATTATTATGACCTGGGTGTCACCGAAAGCCATTATCTAACTCAGCCTAGCGATGTCGAACCCAGAACTTTACAGAGCAACCTTGTTGACGAACCTTAGAAACGAGGTCTGGGGAAATCAAACGATCCCCAAGAGACAGCCCGATTTGGCTGATCCTGGGAGGGGGCATTCTCATACAGTAGACTATCTTGATTTCGGGGAGTGTTTCGAAGCGATCAAGGTAATTTCCCCGACTGTACGTGTTACACGATTTCTCGTGCGTGAAGAATACCGTCAAGCCGTCGAGACGTTCGAGAAGGGTGGTATCTATGGCGGGGGCGCTTGCATAATGGGGCAGCCGGGTATCGGTAAGATCAGTGACACGCGACTACATATGACATGCTTTCTGATTGCATACTCCCCTCCCCACAGGGAAATCATGTTTCATCGCATACACTGTCGTCGAACGGCTTCGCAAGGAAATGCCCGTTGCAGTGCAAATCCTGCTGGAGAGCTACGATGAAAGTTCTGTTTTCGGAGGATGGTGTCCGCCTCCACCCTGGCCATGCGCAAGAACCCCTGTCATCAAGGCATCTGGGCGTTCTCTGACCCGAATCCAGACGTCACCATCCCAGCTATTGTGTTCCGTACGACGCTTGATGTTCAGGTCTTTCAGACGACATCGCCGAAGATCAGCCGATGGAAGGAATGGACCAAGCAAAACATGATTACACGCTACTAGTACAAAATGAATGTGTGGTCGAGTAAGTGATTGCTGCTCTTGCGTGAGTAATGTTTTATCTCCCTACGTTGCACGCGTCGTCTGATGTACCCTTAGCGCCCTTTTGGAACTTGACGCCAGTCGCATGCATGATCTTGCGTCCAAGTGGCCAGTGCCCCGCATACTGTTGCAGATCTTTAGTGATGATCAGGAATCCTTGTTCGAGCAAGCTATGCGAAGCACTGCCTCCGAAGCCATATCCAACTTGTAAGAACCTCCTGCGCTCGATGGGGAGCCTTAATGCACTGGTCGATCCTGGGCTGTCCCCTGAGGCTCAGGCCATTGTGGATGGTCAAGAAAGTGGTTGTATTTGGACTCTCAGAGGAACTTTTGTTCTCACTGCGTCAAGATACCCTTTATCGAAGCAAGTACCATTAGCGTACAGGCATAGCGAATAACTCAAATGTCCATGATAGCATGTAAGCCAAAGACATCAGTTCTATCCTATGATCTGTAGTACGTCTATGAATTATGAAGGGGTGGTTGAACCGCAATCACAACCTGAGATATATAACCTAGTACTATGACAATTTGCCCCACTATATGCTGCGAATCAGCCCTGGAACGGACATGTAAGACGAGAAAGCAGAAGAGACTTACACAGGTCGCCACCGGGTTTTCACCACAAAAGTACTGGGTCGCGGGGACCTCGCACTGGTATCTAGTAAGGGTCGGGTTAAACGTGCCGAACATTCGTAAGGACAGAGTGTATACGAACCTGGCACCCCAGGGACTGATGCTTGTGGGTGTATCGGGCGACGTGCTGGATTCCACCCAAGTGGGTCCGGCGCAGTTCGTGGTTATGACATATTCTAGAGCGGGGTATCGCCGGGTGAGCGGGACTGTTCCGGCTACAGTAAAGAAATGAGCCAACGATTGTATCTTGTTGTATCCGTTCCGACGAGTCCCAGGTATTGGATGGTCACACCCTACATGTCGCCGTCACAGATGAGGGATGTTGTCCCCAATTGGGAGGCAGCAAGAACACATCCACTGCATATGCAGCGAAAAGGACAAGGGAAGTGAAACGAAGCATTGTCGAGTGAAGCTAAGAAGGTGGAGATAATCGAGCAAGACCAAATCGCAGGTAGGATGATGGAGAACATCCCCGAGGACAAAGAGACATTTATACCACTAAAATTTCACTTATGCCTTTCGCGGTCGAGGAATGACTTCGTATTGAGAATATGGGAAATGAACAACCTTGAAGAAGAACGGCGATAACTAGGGACTCGAATGTACGATGACCGAGCTGCAAAGGGTGGGATTGCGCCAGAATTGCGGGAGGCAGCGTGTGGGTATACATAACCTTCAGGTAACCCTCGTCGATCTCGTGCGCCGCCTTAGAGGAGGCTGCGCTGATAAATTTGCTTCGTATGAGTTGGCATGGACTCGAACAGTGGCACATCGCGAGCAGTGATTAAGTCAAGTGATACAGAAGCGGTATCATGCATCTGACCCTCAGGACCTCAAACAAGGAGTTTTGATGTGCTCAAATAACGAATGCAGCACTACATATGGTAGACTTCGAGCTATACCACGAATGATCATCCGTCAACGTTCGGAGTGTGTGGCGTAAAATACGACTAAACCTTCCTTCCCCTCGGATTCGGCGAGTACTCTCTGCCAGTGTATCGAACTACTCCGCACTCACTCCTCAAGGAAGAAGTAATTACCCGCAGCTAGAAATGTCTGATTTAGATAATCTGACAACGGAGTTCCATAAAACCATACTCTTTTGTTCACGGTCCTTGATGCTGTTTAACTTGTTCACACGAGGCCTGAAGTTGGTAGGATCACGCCGGAATGTAATCTCCAGAGAGGCCAAGAAGCGGTTCATCCCCGAAAGGAGGGATTGCGGTCTGTACGCAACACTAAGTGTCGACGAATGCCAATACTATGCAACGTACTTACGGGGTTGCCGTTGCTGCGATGGCTGGCTGGCCCTCAAAGACGATAACGCGGTCAGCGAGGTAAGTCGCCATGATGAAGTCGTGTTCAATGACGAACGCGGTCTTCTTGGCGTGCAGGATGAATCTACCGGCGGATCAGAGAACGTGTCTGGACTTTGAAATATAATACCACACCGTTTGATAACCTTGCTGGCAATAATGCGCTGCTCAGAATCCAGGAAACTGAAATGAATCGTGTCGGCAAAAACTGCCCGCGAGTGGCTGGGGTGACTGACCTGCTCGGTTCATCAAGCAAATAAACAGACACATTGGGTTTGCCTAACTCCATATCAGCAACGGCAAATTCGAGGAAATAAAGAATACTGGTTACCCAAGGCGAGGACGATCGCAACACGTTGCAGCTCTCCTCCAGACAACGTCCTTACTTCCTGATCCATAATATTTTCCAAGCTCATTGGTTTTAGTACATCGCTCTGGAACTGCGGGTGCATAAAGGCCTGCTTGATCTGTTTGAGTAAAAGCATGCGGACAGTCCCGGGGAATTTCGGAGATATCGTTTGCGGTTTAAGCGACACAGCAAGCTCCATCTTGTCCGTTTCGATATCTGGAGTTGTCACACCAGCTAACAGACGAACGAACGTAGTCTTTCCGGTACCATTTTCCCCGAGCATGACGACGATCTCGGAGTCGGTGAAACTGCCCCCTTCAACGGTCAGCTTGAAGTTGCCCATTGTCTTGGTCATCGCAGGGTAAGTATAGTGACGTGTTTTGTCCACTATCAGCTCCTCAGCGGTCTCCATCATCTTAAAAGTCAACGATTCTTCGCGAAAACGTAGATTCTCAGTGGGGATGAACCCATCGAGGAAAATGTTGATGCCTAGTTCCAAGATAGTTAGCCAATAACCAACAACAGGTCAAATTCCGCGAATTACTCACCTTCACGAACAGAGTAAGGCATAGTGACAACCCCATACATGGATGGTTTCCCATACAAACAGCAGACAAAATCGGACAAGTAATCCAAAACCGAAAGATCGTGTTCGACGGCGATGACGTAGCAATTTGGGTTAAGCAATGAGCGGATGACCTCTGCGGCTTTCAATCGTTGCTTGACATCTAGGTAACTCGACGGTTCGTCAAACATATACCTAAACAGAGTCAGAATGAAGAGCGAAGGCGGACTATGGGGTGAGCGTACACGTCTGCCTTCTGAATACAAGACATCGCGATCGCGAATCGCTGAAGCTCTCCACCTGACAATTGAGATACCTCGCGCTCGAGAACATGGTTTAATTCAAGGTCGTCGCACATCTTCTGCTTGTTGTCGAGCTCAAGCTTGGAATCCAACATCTGGTCCACAGTCATGTTCCCTTTGATCGCGCGTGGTATGTGATCGACGTATTGCGGTTTAATGAGTGCCTTGAGGTTATCCTCCAATACTTTGGTGAAGTAATTCTGAAGTTCAGATCCGCGGAAGTATTTCAGGATCTCTTGCCAGTCGGGTGGGTCCTGGATGGACAATATCTAATTGGTACATTCGAGAAGGTGGGAACGGGTTTTGCGTACATCGTATCGGCCCAAGTTGGGCTTGAGTTTTCCAGCTAGAATTTTGAGCGCCGTGCTCTTTCCGATACCATTTGTTCCGACGAGGCCGAGAACTTGCCCAGGTCGGGGTGTAGGAAGTCGATGAAGCTTGAAAGCATTGGCAGTATAACGATGGGTGACCTCAGATTCGAGGTTGGTGGGAAGATTGATGATGGCAATAGCCTCAAAGGGACATCTTACACAAATTCGTTTGAACAAACAAGAACAGATCCCGTCACGAACTTACTTCTTTACACATATACCACAACCGATACATAGGAACTCGGATATAAATGCGATTTTGTCTGACGACTTCACTTCGATACAAAGTTTTCCTGAGAAACAAAACGGGTCAAGGATGGTTGTAATTCAGCACGATCAGAGAGGACACGCACCCATTTTCACAACTGGACATGACTATGCACGGAAACGAGTCAGCCGCAGACAGCGAAGTACCTCTGATCTGCGCACCTTTTTACATTCCTGGGCACATCGTTTTGGCTTGCAGCGATTGGCATCGACGATGGCGATACGAGTGATTTTGTCCGCCATGGATTGAATGCTGGCTGGTGGTGATATGATCGCTCTCTGCGGGTACTTGCCGAGGAACTGAAAAAGTACATGTGCACGTGACAGACTGACAGTACGACACAGCCGCCGCAACGCCTCGGACGAGAGACACTTGGATACATCCAGGATGGGGAAGAATAAGACGACATCCAACGATAAGAAAGGCAGCGGAAACAAAGGGAGCGCCAGCACCTCTGAGAAATATGACGGCAAGGTGTGCACTTCCAATAACCTACGCCTTGCGCCGGGACATCAAGCGTTGTGACAGGCCAAGGGCGGACTGAAACCCGCTACTGCTATAAACGTCCGTCATATACTATGTGAGAAGCAGTCAAAGGCATTGGAGGCTCTGGAGAAGATACAGGTATAATGGCTCTTGTTCTGCGCGATCTTGCGTTGCGTTAACCTCACTCAGCTGGGCCAGCGATTCGACAAAGTCGCCCAAGATTATTCCGAGGACAAGGCCAAAGGTACCCGTCATATCTGTCTTTGGTTGTTTCTCTCCCCTGACTCAGTTTTGCAGCTGGGGGGAGCCTTGGTTGGATGACCCGAGGATCGATGGTTGTAGGTTGCCCACGTCTCTAGTGTGGTCATATAGATGCTGATTACCTTCCGGTTCAGGGCGCATTCCAAGATGCTGCGTTTGCATTAACGCCATCGACAGTGGATAAACCTATTCTATCTCCACTGGTCAAGACCAACTTTGGGTATCACATTATTATGGTCGAAGGCAGGCGATAAACCCCATCAAGTACATAGCAATACACATCTGTCCCTCTTCGCAAACCGATCACTGATGCCGCAGTCCCCTGCGTCATGCTAAGACCGGACACTCAACTGCATCGTTATTTACCACTTCATCGGCAGTGACAACTGTTACCGCTCGCGTGGAGATTGCGGTCCTGCGCTTCCTTCTCGGCTGCTCCACGTCAGGATCGGGGGTGGTTCCCGAGGACGTCACTTCTGGTTGAATGGTGGTTCGTCTGGACGTGCTAGATCTTCTCGATTCACCGTTGCTGCGATCGACCGCTCGTTTGCGCTTATTCCCGGTAGACAGCGCAGCTTCGTTCAGGGATGCCGGTGAAATACGCGAAACTTCGTCGTCGTGACGACGTATGTCTGCCAAAAGGGCATTGCCTCTCTGCTTGCTGGCTCTACCATTTTTACGACGTCTAGTTGTGCCGTATTGCATGACAGCTTTCTTGAAGTCAACACCCTGCTTCTTGTGGAGGTAGTAATACGTGACACATTGAGCAGCCGTCTTGTTCGGCAGCCGCTGGGCGATGAGACCAAACTGTTTTGGGTGAGCAGCGAACTCATTGAGGAAGATGTCACGCTCCTCTTCGGTCCAATAATCTTGACCAGAAGAGGCACTGTAAAAATCCGAAGGATCATCCACGATGTTGTTCGTGTCATCAAATAGGTAGGGCACAGAACCCTCAGTGATAGAGATCATGTCTGGAATCTTGGCCACGTTCTTGATCGCAAGATAGCTGGGATCGGTAAGCTCTTCCACGCCTAAGCTGGCAATGATCTGCTCCATCTCCAAGTCCGAACGGACAGCATCTCCCATGACTGCAGTCGACCGTCGAGTTGCCCTGCCACCTGACGGAACTGCAGACTCCTCCGACATTCCATTTCCGGTCTTCTGGGCTTCATCAAGCCGCGCACAATGCCCTAGCCATCGTTCGTGCAACGTCAAATATTCGGCTTTCAACCTGCGGGACTTTTCCACAATTTCAGACTGGCATTCTATAAAGCGATCGACCAAAGATGATCGGATTGCCTCGTGTGTGGCCAGTCTATTAGAGGAGTTCGCAGCCATTAGTTCTTCCGATCGATGATTCTGGTTGCTAGGAGGAAGCTGGAGGGGCATGCTTGAAATTGCTTGATTGGCGCGAAGCACAGGGAATACTCGTTCGGCACGCGCTTGACGGTCACGGCGGAGACGTGTGACTAAGACGAGTCGAACGCCCTCTCGTGTTGACTTGAGGTCGGCAGGTTGACATACAACAGAGCGATGTGTTGAAGTAGCCGGAATGGTGCTGTGATCACTGACCACGATTCTCAACGAACTGGCAACTGGCTCAGGGGTGGTAATCAGATTCGTGTGGTCAATGTCCGATTCAGGTTCTATAGCACCTGATATGACGTCGGACTCCTTTTCCGGTATCTGTGCGATGGGTGAGGGAGTTACTGTCGAGGATAGGGGAGGAGGCTCTCGGCATTCATTAGCCTCGAGAGAAGTAGAAATATCGAGAGTAGCACGCTCTGTGCTCGTAGACATTTCTGCAGCTACACAACGTTCGACTTTTGATGATGATGATGATTCAGGTGAGGGGCGGAGAGAACCAATAGTCGTGGAGTCTGTTTCCACGTGCGAAGTCACGACTTCACGAAGTGATTCTGCGACGCATGGTCAATATCATTGCCTTCTTTATCCTTACAGCACACGTACCTCTGTGAAGCGTTGCGTCACTGGAATTTACTGATTTAGGGATTGGGAGTGGCGAAGCTTTACGTTCCAGACCCTCTTGGTTAGCTGCGTAATTGCCATTCATCAAAATGGTCTCGTGGCTAGAAGACTCCTTGTCGGCCGAGACATGCACAACCATTCCCAGGGATTTGGAATCTTCCAATGGAGCGTTGCTGTCATCGCCTGATAACGGCACTTCATTCGTGGCGCGCGAGAGTGCCTTCTCCTGCACTGATTGGATCAACGACTGGGGAAGAGCAGACTCTTCATCGAGTTCGGAGATACCGGACCCCGAACGCCTAGGCGATCGTGATGATGATCGAGAGTCGGACTTTGTATCAAGACCCACCCGAAACATAGAACTAGAGATGGACACTGAGGAGAGAGATTGGTGGCCGCCGTCAGCAACAGAAGAGTGTCTTGGACTGCTTCGGTATACTTCCGGTTCAGCGAGTGGACGAGGTGGCGGAGAATGATGCTGTGACTTTGGAAGCGACGCGGATAAACGAGGAGGGGTACTCGAAATCGAGCTTCCTTGACGCTCGTCCGTACGATCATAGTGGGTAGACCTTCGTTGGTGACTTACACTATCGCCTGTGTGGGATGATGACCAAGGATCGTCCAGGTACTGAGGTCGGTATGTGTCGGCAGTGCGCGAAAAGGACCCGAGATCGCGGACAGCGTGGAGAGCGGGGGTGGGGCGGTAGCTGTCGTAGTGCGGCACGAAGTCTGAGCGTACAGCGGGCCTTTGCGGAGAGAGGTCTCGTGACGATTGCCGTCGACGATCTCCATACCGATCGAGGGTGGAATCCAATCTACGAAGCACTAAGTGTTATGGCAGTCTTACTTCAGACGATACAATATACAATTCATACCGAACAGGTCTATCAAATTGTGGTTGTTTCCAAACCTCTTGAGGTTCAAACATCCTCTCAGCCAGGGTATCACGACGATTTTTGTCCCACGGTGGTGGACTCGGAGAGAGTCGCTTATACGGCCATCGAGAGGCGTGGTCCCATTGACGAGATTCCTGTGGTCTTGCGCGGTCGTAACGAGGCGGAGACGGACTACGGCTATAGTACTGCTGGGGCCTGTAAACGTTTGGCCTGTAGCTGTTAGGATGATCGTCGTAGTATGCACCAGCTCGAGGTTTATAGCTATCGTAAGTGGGCCGCCTTGTAAATGGACCTGGAGAAGGAGATCTACGACGAGAGAAATGCTATACAAAAGCTTTGAGGAACTGATGGAGCAAGGTATTTGATCTGACTGACATCGTATGATGGAAAAACAGCTGGAGGTCGACGGAAATCATGGGGTAGCGACGTGCCGGTCGGAGACAGCTGCCCATAGCTGATAGAAGACATGTTCAAGATAGCTCTTCAAAAATCCGGTGCACCGTCAACAGTCTTGGAATGGGAAATGAACGCTGGGAATCTTGTAGTACGAGTATCGCAAAGACTATCCTGCGACACGGCGCATGAAACTGTAGGTCGAGATAACTTGAACAGCGACGAAACTGGAGTCCTACCAATCGTTCTTTGAACAGCGCGTGGACTCTGAAGACAAGAGGGCAGTATGAGGGAGAGAACGTTTGAAACTCCGCTGCCTGTGGTCGAGGTTGGCCTGAAGTTTGAGGTTTGAACGCGTCCAAGACATGGACTCGGACCCTCCCAACCCAAGCCACGGTCTCAAGGAGCCTCAGAGACTCCCTTTCGAGTCCGCCAAGATACGAAGGCTCGTACTGGGCTCGTACTGGACTATAATCATCCTCGCTCTTCCGTTCTGGTGGAGGCTCACAAGTATCGAACGTATCGCGCTGCCCTCAGTCCGTGTAAGGGCGCAGCTCGACAGGAAACCCGTCTTTCCCGTATATGTACAGCTTGATGCAGCGAGCTTTGAACACGGCGCCCCCCCTTTGGCGAGAGAGCTCAACGAAGGTCTTACTCAGACTCTTCATGCCTCCCCTACATGGAGAAACCTAGACATTCGGGTGGGTATTGACGAGAGCGCAGGTGCGAGGAACCGAGTGGGAGGACAATATGCAGTTGGTAATAAATGCTATAGAGGACCGAAGTCCGCCTTCAAATGCATATACTGTTGTCCTCGGGAATCACACCGCCGTCCAGCACCCCAGACAGTTGGTTGTGAGTCCGGAGGATGCATCAGGTGGGTCGGATCGTGATTGGTACACCCTCAGCCCCTCATGCATGGTTACGGTCCTCCAGTTCACCAGCTGGCCAATATTTTGTCTGGTCTGCTTGCCCCGGAGATCTCCCCGATGCAGGAACAACGCATCATACAATACAGCAACCGCTATCGGCTTGCTTTCACGTTGCTGAACGAAAACGCCGCATCTGAACGTCTCGTTAATTCTTGGGACATTCAACCCGCGATTGTAGGAAAGTTGTCCTGTGTCATTTCAGTTCCGACGGTTGATCAGAAGCCTGCAGACCATCTGTTTCCAATTCTTTCCCAATTGACTGTGCTCCATAACATCACCGTCGAAAGTCAGGTTCAATACCACGCACCACTTGCGTTCGAGCCCATGCAGTTTACTGACGGCAACACTTCCTTTCACGGTATCACTCCTGAGGATTTGACCGTATTCATCAACTCCGCTGAATGGTCGTTGTGTAATTATCCCGCTAGCTGGACGTCCGGGATAAGAGTTTTGATGCTTGATTCAGCTTCCAGTGTCTCCAATGACCCTGTGCTCCATTTTGTGTTGTTTGTACCGTCGTCATCCCGGCGGCCGCTTCGTATCCTTGACGCACACGGTAAGTGTTCATTAATTTTTAAGTGAACGGGTGGCTAGAGTGATTTCAGGTTCACCCACGGATCAGAATGCATTTCTTCTGCCTCAATGGGGCGGTATCTTCATTCTAAACAGGCACACGGAAGATGTGACGATGACCCACTTGACCGCGGCGGACTTGGTGCCTGTCTTTTCTGCTTTTTCTAGTCAGCTGGTTGCCTTGCTGGGTGTTCCTTCCCTTCCTCGTGGTGTGCGGTCTGAAGTAGTCTCACCGCTATCCGACTGGCAGCTGGATGCCCTCCTGCGACGCCGAACCTCGGAGAATATTTTGAGCAGCCAACAGACACTTCACAGTATCGTGAAACTCGTGGACCAAATCGAAGCCATGCCTGTCGACCAAAAGGTCAGGGGGAACGTACACAATGCGCTGTCAGCTCTGGAAGAGGTGTATATCCCGTTTCGGTTCGCCCAATAACATTATCCTAACGAGGTGATTTTGTCACAGGCTTATCGATCCGCAGTGGAATCCCCAGCGGTTCCTTTGCGACGGTCCGGCGAGGCTTTGTCATTGGCATCGCATGCATTTTTTAATCCCGGCATGCTGGCAATGCTGTACTTCCCTGCCGAGCACAAATATGCTGTTTACACCCCCTTGTTTGCTTCTATCTCAGTGCCTCTGATAGTCGCGCTCGGGAGAGAGATTTATGCCTGGAGGAGGGATCGTCGGGCGGCGAGGAATGGATGACTATACTCTTTTTAGTGCATCGGTTCTGGGTAGAATTTTAGTCACTGCCAATTGAAAAAATTTTCTCCCTGCATTGCAACGAACGCGTTCCATTCACAAGATGCCAATATTTGGCCCGTCACGTGATGGGCACGATCGACGTCAGCGGTATGCCGTTGCACTAGGAGGCACTGCCAACACCGTGTATCTGGCTTTGTCTCTGACAACAGACAAGGCCGCTTTAATAATTCGTCGCCATGAGCACAAACAAAGTGAACGTTGATGGCGTTATGCTCTTTGAGCAACCGTTTGCGCGCGTACGTCGGGCTGTCCTTGGAGCGGCACTTCTCTCACCGAGATGCATGTTAGGTACCCTACGAGAATTATCGCAAAGTATTTCGTGCATCTCAAAGGAATATCGAGCGCGAACTGGGTCACGTACAGACAACGTCGAATGAACTTCAGAAACGTTCAAAGGGAAACGAAATCAACCTTGAGGATGCCGCCAAGACCGTTGATGGGATGATAGCGCGAGTAGAGAATCTCAAACGCAAGGTCAGGTCCTCATGTATTGTGCGCCGCTGACAGTGATTCATCAGATGCATATTTTCCACAGCTTTCGGATCTGCATGAAAACAATGGCAGGCCCACACTGGATGTTACACATGAACGGCTTCAGCACCTCGCGTTGGTGGAGGGTCTGCCGAACACGAACTGCCCTGATTTTTCACGTTGGGCGGACACGCGGCTGGACCGATGGCTAGTCGACTGGACACTCCGCGCGGGCCGGGAAAAAACCGCGAGGAAACTAGCCCAAGAGAGAGGTATTGAAGTACGTTAACCTTGTGACCAGTCTCTGCTGGATCACACGTTGAAAGTTCATATCCATTAGACCCTTGTGGATATAGATCTTTTTATGGACATCCACAGGATTGAACGCGCGCTTTTCCGGCACAGTTGCACCGAAGCTATAGCATGGTGCAGCGAAAATAAAACGGCGTTGAGGAAAATTAGGGTAAGTTCCTGAGCTACGCAGTCCTGACCTAACACAGCAATTTCCGGTACTTTGCAGAGCACTCTCGAGTTCGAACTCCGGCTTCAGGAATATATTGAATTAGCCCGCGCTCGCAAAACACAGGATGCGATCACGTATGCGAAAAGGTACCTTGTATCGTGGCAGGAGACCCACTTGCAGCAGATTACGCAAGCTATGGCACTCCTTGCGGTCCAGCCCTCAACAACTTGTGGACAGTACAAGGTCTGTGGCATATCGAAGCGTTTTCCACCGAGAGATCTCACGGCGTTGTAGCGTCTCTACGACGAGTCTCGTTGGACCTCTTTGATCCAAGCATTCCGCCTCGCTATTTATTCGTTAAACAGTTTGCCGACAGAACCGCTTTTGCACCTTGCGCTTTACGCCGGGCTCGCTTCCCTGAAGTTACCCGCTTGCTATGATCTCACGCACAATGTCGACTGTCCGGTGTGCGATCCCAATATCAGCATTCTCGCCAAAGAGGTACCCTTCAGTCACCACGCTAACTCTACAATTGTCTGCTATTTGAGCGGTAAAATCATGGATGAGGATAACATGCCAATGGCCTTTCCAAATGGATACGTTTACTCGACAGAGGTACGATAAAATTGCGCGTTGACATGAAACAG
The DNA here is from genome assembly GCA_038093195.1 of Boletus fagicola. Taxonomy (NCBI): domain Eukaryota; kingdom Fungi; phylum Basidiomycota; class Agaricomycetes; order Boletales; family Boletaceae; genus Boletus; species Boletus fagicola. The sequence continues at coordinate 29,690 of JBBPRX010000017.1, forward strand.
CTCTTACGGCTCCACCTGTTGCCTAGGCACTCGAAGAGATGGCCGCCAGGAACAACGGCAAAGTAATATGTCCACGGTCTGGTCAAGTCTGCGACTTTACTGCGTTGAAAAAGGTTTTCATCTCTTGACCTCGACTGGAACGACGTTGCATATATGATTAGTTAGCACCCATAACATTTCGTACATATGTGGTGACACTGGTATACACTTTCTAGCAGAACACGTGTGGGTCGGTGCTGACTTCGGAAGCGATAATCATTACCATGGCTTTTTGGCTTTTTGGACTTGAATGTATGTAACTCGAACCCCAAATACTACTAATCATTCATGATGATGCGGATATGCTGCGTGTGTACCTGGCCTCAGAATGGAATCAAGATCTTGTGCCGTTCGATTTCCCACGGCCCATAACGACCAATCGTAACATCCCAAATGAGCTTCTTTGTTTGTATTGCATTCCCTGGCGTTGTCACCTTCATTCACCTTCATTTGAAACGTCCTGCAAAGTTCGAAAAGGGCTGCACTACTAGAACTTTCATTCCTGCCCAGTAAAATTGCTTCCATGCACAAGCGCAAGCCTTCGAATGGCATAGAAAGGCCCGATGTGAAGCTAAAGCGAACAGCTGTCAGCGAGTTGACACTCTTTTGGAGGGAGATACCCGAGTGGCAGAGGGACAACGAGTATATCTTGAGTGGATACCGTCCGTAAGCACGTTTGGCTACGACGATTGGTAGCTTGATCCGTCCATTACGGCGAGAGCTGAGTGTGGTTTTTTCAGGGTGCAAAACAGGTGGTCTGGATGCGTTGCCTCTATCTTTGGCTGTAAGTCGTCATCCGTCCCTTCATCCAGGCGCTCACAAACACTACCAATTTCCAAATGGCCAGACTTTCACAATGAGACTGGTGAGCCTAGATAGCGTCCAGCCTCAGTACTCGTCGTAGCGAACGCAGATCTGCCATCCGATGTTCACACAGTGAACATTCACAGTCACTTTTGGGGTGCAATACTTTTCATCATTTTACTTGCAACCTTTCAGACGAGACACGTGGCAGTGTACGAGACGACGACATGGGTCGATACCTGCGTCGTTGCAGTATTCCTTGTATCGGCTGTCTTCTGTTTGTCCGCCAGCGCCACATACCATACGTTTACGTGCCACTCTCAAAAAGTAAGTTTTTTTCCCAAACCGGAACGGTTCGAGACACTCAACCAGATAGGTATCTGTCAGATGTCATGCCCTGGACTACATTGGCATCATAGGTCGGGATGCTGTCACCACCTTGGCCACGATAGCCCACTGCTGATCTCTCTCGGTAGTACTTACTGTTGGGTCGTTCGTACCTTGCATTTTTTATGGTTTCTTCTGTGAACCCCTGTCTCGGGCCATTCATCTGCTTACTATCGCGTCCGCTGGTGCCTGTAAGTGCTCTCCAAAGCTTAACGGATGTTTTACGACATGTTGTGTGTGGTAGGTGCGACGTACATCGTCTTGAATCCAGACTATGCAAAGCCAACCCGCCGGGGTGCGAGAACGGGGGTGTTCGTCGCCCTCGGACTATGTGCCGTTGTGCCTGTTACGCAGCTGGCCACGAGACATGGTACAATGAAAGTATTTTCCGAGATGGGCTTTGGTTGGCTACTCACCTCGGGTACATTATACATAGTGGGTGCATTGATTTAGTGCGTTGTCCTCGTTCACCGTGAGCTGGCGTGCCTGACAGTGCGTTTTTTTGATTTCATTCCCGCTCAGCGCCAACCGTATTCCCGAGCGGATTGCACCTGGAAAGTTTGATTATCTTTTCGCCTCGCACCAGATTTTCCACGTCTGCGTAGTCGCGGCCGTTTTGACTCATTGGTACTGTGTGTTGACAGTGCTCAATCACTGGCACTCTGAGATGGGCGGTGTATGTGACGCGTGATCAATTCACCGTGTTTCCCACGCTTCGGAGACACAGCACTGTGCCGGGCCCACACCCCAGTGATAAACGGAGAGAATGTACACGTTGGCGGGGTGTTTCTGACGTATGAATATGGATTATCATATAGAAATTCGGCTGTGGAATCCCCGGCCTCACTCGGAACCGTCCGCGATCGCAATCTACTCTATGAACCTGCATCTGGCACATTCCTCACTCCAATCGGAGAAGATGCGCGGTCTTAGTGCTGGGACGATCGGCTTCCGACGGGAGTCTATGACGAATAAATGGGCGTAATGCCCCGCCGCACCGATACCTCGAGGCGTAAAGCTTCGCCTTTAGGTACTTTGGTCGTACTGCGCTCAGGGTTGAAACGATGAAAATCCTGTCAAATGTTGGCACTGGATTTTTGTCCCTCACAGGGGACGGGGACTGTGAAGGGACAGGATGGTTCCGATGCTGCATTAATGTCCAAAATATGCGTGTTGCAGGCTGACGGCGGCCTCCCGTTGCACGCGACTTTCATTCTAGTCGCGTCGCAAAATCGCGGCACCGAGGCGATTGATCGTCAAGATCTAGTTGGCTCGATTTGGATTCAGCCCGTCTGCCAGTGGTAGGCACCTTGGCTATGAAGCGTGTTGTTCTAATGTCATGATATTCACAGGACTCAACGTGTGCTTTGACTGGAACTAGTTATAAGAGCAGCATTGATTCTGTTCTGTCCCTCGCCGTATTCCACCCTTATCAAAAAGGCTTCCTGCTTCCTGAACCATGTACACAGTCGGCCTACAATCAGCTGCCGACGCCTTTCTTCTGTCGAGCCTCAAGACACAAGTGGTTTTGGCTCTCTTCATTCTTTTTGCGCTCTTGATCTTTGGCCATGGCTCGTCCAGGGACGACCTCTCCGCACAAACCCCTGTCTATTTGCCTGGTTCCCATCTCCTCGCCATCGCCCCATTCTTTCGACGACGCTTCGACTTCCTCAACGACGGTTTCCGCAAGACCGGGGAGAAGCTATTTCAATTCAACATGTTGCGCGTTCGTGTTTCACCCGCCCCTCGGACTACCGCGTGGGTTACTAACGTCATCCCCAGGAGACCGTCATCGTCGTATCCGGAGAATCGGCACGAAAAGCATTCTTCGCAAACAGGGCTTTCGATCTGACAGAAGGGTTCAAGGTTCTGTCTGGTGCGGTATGTGTTGCCTTCCCTAGTCTATCTGCATTGGTTGTGACGTACCACTGTTAGATCCCTATGGTCAAAGGTGTCACCTCCGATCTCCAAACCCGCCGAATAGCCCTCATCCACAAACGTCTCGCTTCTGTGCAGAAAAATGACCACCTCAGCCAACGTACGCGCGACTGACTTCCATTCGTGTATGTCGCTAATCTTCCCGATGCAGTCATTGCTCCCATCCTGGAGGATTGTCACCGGGTTATGGATACTTGGGGAGCAAGTGGAACACTTGATCCCTTTCAAAAAATATATGAAGTACGTTCCTGAATGACAGCATTGTGTTCACGGCAGCTAATGGCTTCTCTATTCATTCCCGACAGCTCGTTTTCCAAACTACTGTGCGTAGTATCGCTAGTCAAGAAATCGCAGACGATCCTGCACTGGTTGCGCGCCTCAAAAGCCTGTACGATATATTGGACAGTGGAACTACCCCAACGACCGTTCTGCTTCCCTGGCTGCCAGGCCCGAGTATGCTTAAGAAGTTACTCGCGACCAAGGAAGTTTACGACATCCTCTCACGGGCCATCGATATCCGGGTAAAGAGTGGCAAACCTCAAAACGACACGCTCCAGATGCTTGTTGACGCGCAGGATGAGCGGCTGGTGATGGTGGGAGTGAGTGACCAGTCTGTCATCTTTCTGGTACCCCACTAACTCTTCTTCAGTTCATAATGGGTTTGCTAGTCGCGGGAGCCAGAGCGACCGGTACCACAGCGTCATGGCTCGTAATCTTCCTTGGAAACAACTTGGAGTGGAAGGACAAGGCCATCCGTGAGATCGAAGGACTGGTATCGACGTACCGTCCAGACGCAGCGGCTAGTATTTCGCTCCCGTCACTTTTGGCATCCGTTCCATTGGAAGCCTGGGAAGCAGAAACACCTGTTCTAGATGCCCTTATCCACGAGACACTTCGGATTGCGCAGCCACACACCGCCATGCGTCGCAACCTCGGACCTGACACAGTCATCGATTCCAAAACCATCCCTTCAGGGGCATACGTTGTTTATCCATTCTCGGACGTTCATCTCAATCCGGAACTATATCCCGATCCGTGGAAATTCGACCCGAGCCGCAAGGAGGCGAAGTCGCCGTTCGGCTACGTTGGATGGGGAGGTGGTGAGTGTGCACTTCAGCTGCGTCATTACGTGGTTGGCGGTGAAGTTGACGCTTTGGTTTGACAGGAAAAACCGTCTGTCTTGGGCAACGCTTGGCGAGAATGGAGCTCAAGCTCATCACTTCGATGATGTTGTTGCGGTTTCGGTATTCGATTGTGGACTCGCGGGGTGCACGACCCGACCCCCTACCTCGACCCAATTGGAACGATATCCTCTTGTGCCGCCCCGACAAAGACATTTATTACCTTGCATATGACAAGACCGAACTAGCATTATAGGTCAAGCTGGGCATTGACCACCGGACTCATTTCTGGACTCGTTTGTACCACGACCTCGAACTGCACATCTTACATCATTCGGCACACGCTCACTTCGGCCATTCAAAGCTAACAACGTTTTATGTTATATTTATCAACTTTGAATAATTTCTACTAGTAGGATTCCGAACTAACTCGGGACCGTCGCGTACTTTGGGTATATACACACTTGCCTTAACCATACCTGTTTTAGTTATACGTATTCCTCTACCCAATCACTCGTTCATAGAGTCTAGGTAATTTGTTTAGAGCAATTAGTCATCTTCGCATAGTGCGAGTCCAGCCTAGACGAGACGAAGTTTGAGGTGCATCAAAAGTGACATGTAAGACGACGCGTTTACGCTCGTCTACTTTAGCGTCGGCGAATGATAAGTACACTCCACCACCGGAAACGTCATTTTCGCACGTCTGGAGCAGCAGATGTCATTTGAAGAAGAACTTGTCCTTTGACTTGACTCGTGTTAGCCTTTGACGCGATCGTGGTCTGTCGTTCTGTCTAGCCTCGGAGAGGATCTGAGCTGCCCTGTCCTTCTCCTCTTGTCTTCTTCTCGCGATCCATTCTTCTCTGCTCCTTCTTTCCCTCTCTGCCAGCCGGGCCCGCTTCTCTCTCGATGGCTCCCACTTGCTCCGTAATATCCGGCGAACAGCTTCTGGACTGATCTTGAACTTGTCCGCGAGCACCGCGCACGAGAATGTGTCCTTGTCGAATGCGTGCAGGGAACGAAGTCCGTCCATGGCATCGCGCGACAGTTTACGCGTGGGGTTCCAGCCACCCGGGAACGCCTCTTTGATCGTTTCGCGATGCCGTCGCCACTGCTCAGGGGTTGGAGCTGCACTGGGTGTTTTTTGGGATGGTGGTGGTGGTTCGTCCTCGCTGAGATCGGGAGACGGGGCGTCGTTGTCAAAGAGGAGGGAGGTGGGTGGAACGTGTCCGGCTAGTTGCCAGTTGCGGGGTGGGATGCGCTGCGAGTAGAGACGACGTCCGGCGACGGAGAGGATTTGTTGGATTCGCAGAGACATGGTCGGTGTATACTACATAGACATTGTCAGGTCGTTCACACTCCGCGATATTGGCTGTCGGCATCCCCCGATCATGGGTGTTGGTAGTAGCCCACAACCTTTTCTTATACCCCAGCGCTCACTGAGCATGGCGGACGTGTCCGACGCAGAGATCAACCAAGGTCAGCCCTGCTCTCGTCGACTCGTCAGTTGTGGTTTGAACCAGCATCGTGTTCGCTGATCATCCAGCCTACTTGGACGTGCGTTCTGACAAATCCGCTACGAATTGGTTACTTTTGGATTATGAGGTCAGGCTGACCCTTTCAACTTCCCTTGTTTTGTGGCTTGGCCTGACACGCCTTCCCCACACGCACCAGTCCGATCGCTCAGACAAGCTCGTAGTCACAAAGACAGGCACACGAGGTCTCTCAGAGCTCCGAGACGCTCTCGATGACTCCAAGGCCTCTTACGGCTATGCACGCATCACTTACTCCAATGACAAAGAGTCCCTGCGCGAAAAGTTCATTCTCGTGGTGTGGATCGGATCTAGCTGCAAGGTGATGCGCAAAGCAAAGGTCGGTCTCCCGGTTCTTCCGGTTACGTGCCACGCCGCGTGTATCTGTCAGCATCGGCACTCCGTGGTGTCTTTTTCCCTGATGCATATATCACACACCCGTTCTACCCTAGTTGTAATGCCAATATGTCCATCAACTCACTTGTTCCTTTGCACATTTTAGATTTCCGTCCATACAGCGAATGTCAAACAGGTGCTGCGTGTTTACTCAATCGAGGTGGCCGCTCGTGAAAGGGACGACTTGAAAGAGGACCCAATCGTCTCTAGGCTGCGTAAAGTGAGTGACGCATTCGAAATTCCGTGTATTTACCCTCCTTTCCTGACATCTGTCCAATGTAGGCTGGTGGCGCGAGTTACGATGGGGTATAACATGTATCCTTATTGGTCTACTTTGGACACGATGCTGTACAGTCGTGTATGTCAAATCTCCACCAAAGCCCCGTCATAAATCAGTGGCAACTAGGTTGGCACCGCCGCGACAGAAAAGGTCGTATATCGATTGTGTGGATGCATTCACCATGCATGGCTGCATCAACTTTCTTCCAAGTGGGCCCACCACAGGGGTAAATTATTCAGTTGGCGACCAGGGCAAACCTTGTTAGGTTTTGGATACCCTTGTCTGTCAACCGCATGCCCATCCAGCCGTCCATTCGCTTAGCCGACAAAACTTTCTCGTAGAATGCAATGGAAGGCTCGTTCCACTGCATATGCCTGAATGAATTCCCAAACGTGACACTAGGCACGTGCACCCACCGTGAGTACGGACCAATCGAGACGTCCGCATTTCTATCAGGAAAAGAGGCCGTTGGCCCAGAATGGAGAGGCAAAAAGTAAGATACCTTGTCCTCTGCCACCTTGCCGAGCTCGGCGAACAGAGCCTTGCCAATTCCTCTATTCCTGGCCTCTGGTTTCACAAACAAGTCCTCGAGCTGTATTGAGCGTCTGTCTCAAGAATGGACGTGATGACTGTGCACACGGACATACATACAGCCCTGGCCTTCCCGTCCAGGTGGAAAAGTTGAAAAAGTAGAGGGCCATGCCAAGGGGCACGCCGGGCTCCGCGGGCGTGCCTTGGAACGCGAGGAGGGCATGTGCGTAGCCCTTTTCAAAGACGTTTTCTCTGAACTGCGGAGGGTGGGTGGATGCTGATCGTGATAGATGAGTGTGCTTACTAGTTCTCGAGTGGCCTTTGCCGACTCTGGCTCTTTCTCGTATGTGGCCTATGCATGAATTAATGCTGATCGCACGTGCGACATGGTAGATCATACGAGATCATGGACAAGCTGTAGGAGGGTGTCCTGGGATGACTTGGTCAATGACGGACGTGGCAGCGCCATGAATATTTACGCACGACGTCGTCGACGGTGGCGGGACGGATGTGGAATTGAACGGAGGACATGGTCGATGTCGGTAGAGATTATCTTATCTTGTACCGTTGGGAATTGGGTGAGCTGTTTGTGTACACATATTTGCGTGCAAACCTTGTTCGTAACTTTTCACCGTACACTAGACACATTCCTCCCTTCCTCCGCAGGCATTCTGATCCTCGTCCACCGCTCCTCATGGATCCAGCAAAATTGGCCAAACTGCAGGCTGCGGCTGCGGCTAACCGGCTTGGTGAGTGATTTTTGGTCAGCCATGCACGCGGTGTGGCCATCGCTTCATCTCTCTACATCTTTCCCCCAAATCATCGGTTCTAACATATTCCAGGTGGAAAGGGTACCATGCGTCGGAAAGTCGTCCGGAAAACAAAGCCCTCTGCCGCACAAGACGACAAAAAACTACAAGCTGCTCTCAAGAAACTCAATGTACAGCCTATTCCTGGAGTAGAGGAGGTAAACATGTTCAGGGAGGACGGAAATGTACTACATTTCACCACCCCAAAAGGCACGTCCCATTCTTGATCCCATCCTAAATTAGTCCCCTGTATACATCGCCGGTGTTTATTATTTCTCTCATCACGACGTGTTCCGTCGGGCGAGAGGATCTGGGGTATTAATCTCGCGTTGCTATTTTCTGCATAGTTCATGCCGCGGTGTCCGCCAACACTTTTGCGATCTACGGCGCAGGACACGTCAAGGAGCTTACAGAGCTGGTCCCGGGTATTCTAAACCAGCTCGGCCCTGACTCCCTCGCATCACTGCGCAAGCTCGCTGAATCTTACCAAGCAATCCAACAAGGGCAACAGAGGCCAACGGCAGGTGGTGCTGAGGACGATGACGACGATGTTCCTGATCTCGTCGAGAACTTTGACGTTGAGGGCGAGCAGGCGGCGGCGGCCGATAACAAGGAAAAACTGGACGACGTGAACTGAGCATACGTGAGGAAGGCGTGGTTTGGGTTTGCGAGCAAGGGTTGCTGACTGGCACTTCTGTTATGTGGGTCTGTCGCTGGCAGGAAAGGGGGATTACCAAACAAAACCGGAATTTCGGATGGTGATAATTCTTCTCGATAACGCTTTCATGCTTTGATGACTTTCTCTCTTTCCTTCCTCTGGTGTTCGACTTTTGGTCCGCGATGATTGTGTTAAAAGCTTGCACCCGTTTGCACGTACTCTGCTCACACTTGCTCGGCTTGCTTCTGTTTGCTCGTTGTCGTCCCATCTGTTCTTTCCATCGTTGCACCTGTCCCCGGCGCTATCATCAATGTCCGCACTGTATTTCTCCTGGCGACTGTGTGATGCCATCCAGGGTGCTGTAGGTCGACCTTAGTAGCTCCCCTTGACCATGCGTTACCCTGGTCGAAAGGACCTGGGTGGCTGATTGATTGCTGCGGTCATTGCCCACCCCGCGGACAACATGCCGCAGGGGAGAAACACATGTCCATTTATTGAACGTGTACTGCAGACCGTCCATGCAATTGACTTGGTCAACACTTGAGACCAAGTACAAGTAGTCTTGCGGGTTCGGGTGGTATAATAGCCGAGCCGACCGGGTTGAACTTGCACTCGACATATCGTAGTACAAGTCCATACCTCTAGGTACCAAACTGAGAGCTGCAGGGGCAGGGCAGGGACTCCGGGATTCAATATTCGATGTCGAACGAGATCGAGACTCGAGAACCCAAACGTTTGGCTGTGCAGTTCTAATGTTACCCGGCAGGACGGTCGATCGCGATCGTCGACAGTTCAGTGCGCGGTGTTCAGCTTCAGCTTCTCCTTCTCAGGCTGGTTTTTGGCCAACTTGCGCGTGACTGGGGCCCTTGTCCCCATTGCCTCCGAATCGCGTTCGCTGAGTGAAATCACCCCTATGTATGTACTACATTCTCCCTGAAAATCCCACCGTCATGTCATATGATCTTGGAGTTCATGATCGTTGACACCCGTGAGTCCTTTAATAGTATTAGCGTATCTCCATAAAAATGGTGGTTGCCGCGAGGCGGATATTGTCCCCTTCGACCAACTACGCAGCTCTTTGCAGTTTGATCTCAGAGTTGTCGTATCGTCCAATGCCCGGAAGGTTCACTCACTTTGAAACGCATGGTGGGTGACAGTTCATGTAGTTTGTCATTGACGTCTCGTTCGACGACTTTTGCGATTCTTTAGATGTCCGTTTCCCGACATCCCTAACGGGGGACGGAACTGATGCAATGTGAGTTGATGCCTCCATGACCCTTTTAATGGGGGTTACAGCCAAGGACTCGACTGAGTTCTTGACGCTATACATTGTGTCACACAGGAACACAGATTGCGACTACTCCGCGGCATATGTGACGCTGTACACCGATTACGGTCTGGTGGGCCATGGAATGACGTTCACCATCGGTCGGGGAACTGATATCGTGAGTCATCGAGATATATTACCCTTTTTCAGACGCGACGACGCGTGTTTCTCGCCTTTCCCTCTTATCAAAAGTGGAATAGCGCTGATGCCACGGAGTGTCGGGCCTGACCACAGCCACAAGCGGGTGGTAGATGGAGGCACATTGCTTGTGTGATGAACGCACGAGAGAGAGAGCGCGCGTTTCTAGTGCCTGTGGCTCCATTCCTCTTCTTCCTACATTGGACTCATGATCAACAAACGGTGATCGATGGTTTTACGAACAGGTCTGCCATGCCATCCGGGTAGTTTCCCAGCGCTTGATCGGCCGCGATCCCGAGGAGTTTTTTGAGAACATGGGTCGGGCATGGGACTGGATGTCTGGTGACCCTCAGTTGCGTTGGTAAGCATTGTCGATCTGATACGTCCGCGTCGGATCGCGCGCTTCGAAAAGCTGACTTGGCATACATGTGCCCGGCGTTTTTATGCTAGGATCGGCCCGGAGAAGGGTATTATTCATCTTGCGCTCGCGGCCGTCAATAATGCGGTGTGGGATATGTTTGCGAGGGCGCGAAAAAAGCCACTTTGGAAGCTCATCGTGGACATGACACCCGTACGTCGTCTCGTGTTTCTCACATAAATGGATGGAATTAGATATCGAGTGTACATTTCGGTATTGGTTATTACGCCGCCATCAACCTCGTGGACGCGGACTCTAGGAAGAACTTGTCGACGCGACGGCGTTTCGGTATATCACTGATGTGCTCACACGTGAGGAAGCGGTAGCGATGCTGAAAGCAAAGGAAGGAGGAAAGCGGGAAAGAGAGGCGTATGTGAAAGAGGTTGGGTATGTGCAAACTCCACTTAATCGACGGCTTATCAACGATAACGTGCGCGGCAGATATCCCGCGTATATTACGTCTGCTGGATGGCTCGGTGAGTCTGAAATATATTTCAAGAGAAATATTTTTTTAATGTCCACTGCGCACCGATTTGATTAGGCTATTCGGATGAAAAGGTTGCACATCTCACAAAGGAAGCGGTCCAGGCTGGGTGGACACACTTCAAGATGAAAGTCGGTGCCTCGCTCGAAGATGATTTGCGACGGGGGAGAATGATCAGGCATATCATCGACGACCCAAAGAATTATCCTGCCGGTATGTGATAACTTGGCGATTAGATGTATGTACATGACACGAGTTATCTGGTAGACAAGCCGCTTCGCGATCCCAATAGCCCAGAGTTGAAAGGGAGGAACGCAGGACCGACGGGAGCGGTACTGATGATTGATGCGAACCAGGTGTGGGACGTCGAGGAGGCTATCAGATATGTGAAAGCACTGGAAGACATCCGACCATGGTGTGTAGTCGTCGAGTGATGACAAACGTTCGCTGATAAGTTATTTTCCAGGTTCATTGAAGAGCCGACGGCACCGGATGATATTCTTGGACACGCGGCCATCAGACGGGCACTCGCACCGTACGGGATTGGTGTTGCGACGGGGGAACATGCGCACAACAGAATGACGTTCAAGCAGCTGTTCCAGGCGGACGCGGTGGATGTCGCGCAGATTGATGCGTGCAGGCTGGGTGGGGTGAGCGAAGTGCTTGGCGTGCTTCTGATGGCGGCCAAGTGAGTGGGACGGTTTCTTTGATGTCGGCCGGCTGGTGATACGCCGGGGTGTGGTGTAGGTTCGGCGTGTTGGTGTGTCCGCACGCGGGTGGTGTCGGGCTCTGCGAACACGTTATTCACCTGAGGTGGGTGCCGTCAGTTGGCTGGGGACGAAGGGGGCCGGCTGAGCAGGAATCGGCGTTTTGCAGTTTAATCGACTACATTGCGATCTCTGGGTCGATGGAACGGAACGTTATCGAATACGCGAAGCATTTGCACGAACATTTCGTGTACCCGTGCTCGATCAATGAGCAGGGTCGGTATGTCGTTCCGGAGAATGAGCAGGAAGGATACAGGTGAGCTGTGGCGTTGCGGAGATGGGTGTGTTTCTGACACGAGAGCAGTACGGAGATGCACACGGCGAGCATCGCCGAGTATGAATTTCCGCACGGGACATATTGGAAGAACTAATATTCAGTGGATAGGGGCTGTTTGTACATATTTGTAACAATACATCACGTGATCACTTAGATGAGTCGTTCTCGATGACTTTTTTGATGACTCTCGGACGATGGCATACGACGAGCAGCGGTCCGTCCTCCACGTCGACCACGATGCCCGCTCCATCTACCAACGTGCGCAGTCCGTCGGCTTCCAGTACACCAATCGCGCGCCGTCTCTCCACCCCG
>JBBPRX010000018.1:0-41562 GCA_038093195.1 Boletus fagicola
CCCCATCAGACGACATTCCCACATGGTCCTCTTCACCACTGGACTCCTGTCCGAACCTATCTACTGCCTGGCCTCCCCATTGGGCTCAACTACAGAGCCTATCTCCACTCCTCCCCTCGTCGTTCCAGATGGGCCCCTCGTCAACCAGACCCCCACTGGATCTCCTCCCTCAGACTCAACTACAGCAGTGGATAGTAGTCCCCAATCCTCTGTGGACTCCCCACTTCGCATGCCCAGCTCCCTTCCTTTATCCCCCCATATATCCATGGTCCCCATTTGATGTTTTGAATGTCGGCAACCTGGACACATCCGCACCGACTGCAGCCACTACCACTGCCCCTTCTGCCACCAACCCGCTCCTGGACACCCCCAATACCATTGTCCCTGCCGACATTGCAATCGCTGCAACTCCACCGAGCACACCTGGCAGCAGTGTACTTTCCATGACATTGACCCCATCACCTGGGACCTCTCCAATTACAAAATCAACGAGGGAGACCGAAGCTCTTGATTCTGAGATGGTACTTCAGACATACGTGGAGGGTAATGTTACAATTGGTGAAGCCACCCCCAGTTTTTCCTTTTCTCTGACTACCCAGGAGACCACACCCGAGGACCACCCTGCTTGGACTCTTTGGGACAACATCCTTTCCGGTCTAGAGGAGTTCACCATACCAGACTCTGTCTGGGATGACCTCTTTGACAACGCTCTCTTCCTGCCCGAGACTGTTCCTACACAGCCTCACTAACCCTGCCTCATCACGTGCCTCTCACGTGCTTCATGTCTTGCAACGCAACACGTCCCTACACGCCTACGCGTCTTTCTTATGTCATTGAACACTACCTCCTCAATCGTGTTCTCTCATACACAGTCTCGTGATCCTTACTTCATACGCGCATCTACTTACCTCATACGCGCATCCCCTTTTGTGTTGTGATGCATCTCTATGTGTCTATGCCTGCCCTTATCTCCTATTTCCTTATTTAGCTGGACCAGCCCTAAACTACTCTACGAGTATATATATTAGGGCTCCACCTGTATTTCTTCTTTAACCTGAACCTACACAATCCAGTGTACTCTTCTGTTCCTTGCTACCCCCTCAGCAAGTCTCAGCCTCTACTCTCCTCATCCTCCCTTCCACCTAGGACCGCCTAGGCATAACCATTGCGGACCCCTTTGAGCATTCAGGCTCATCGAGACCTTCAAGCATCAAGGCTTGTCGAGACCTTCGAGCACTCAGGTTTGTCGAGATACCGGGCACTGCCTATGATCCAGTCGTAGAGGGACTATTCAAGATAGTTGATAGTGACAGAGGTCACTCAGTTATACTTCAACAGGAGTTACACTCTCGTGTAACTTGTTAAGTTCTTCGAACTTAACACTGACTAGCCTTACAAGTCAGGCTACCACCTGGTTTGTGACCCACAGTTGAGTCTACGCACTCAAGTCACTTGTCAAGGTTCTACCACCAGTAGCAACCTTAACAGGTTCCCACTCCTTCACACTCCATCTTCCAGACTCTATGAAATTGGTTCACCCCGTTTTTCATGTGTCGCAATTAGAACCCTCCATACCCAACACAATTCCGAATAGGGTACAACCTCTGCCACCTCCAATCAAAGTAGACGGTGAACTGGAGTTCAAGATCTCCGAGATTCTCGACTCCAAGATTGATCGACAAAGATGCAACTGCAAGTTGCTCTACCTAGTACATTGGTTTGGATATGAAGGTACTGACAACGAGATGTCGTGGTTACTGGCCACTGAACTTGGTCACACCTCTGAACTCATTCAAGACTTTCATCTCCAATATCTGGACAAACCCGGACCTTACTCCGAATGACCACTCAAATGACTTCATTGTTAAAGGGAAGCATACAACTATCTACACTTCTCTGTCGTTCTCGAACTTGTCCAACCACGAGTGAAGGAGAAGAGAGTGGAGGAGGAGAGGCGGAAGGCAGAGGAGGCACGGAAGAAGGCAGAGGCAGAGGAGGAAGCAAAGCGCAAGGCGGCAGAGGCCAAGCACAAGAGGGCCAAGGAGGTGGCCAAAAAGAGGGTGAGTGGCTGCCTATCACAACTTGTGCACTGACCAAGATCACATAGGCTGAGCAAGTCTGTGTGGAGCTGAGCGCCGGCTCAGGGAAGGACAAGGGAAAGGGCAAGGCGAGTGCGCCAGAGGTGTGGGCCAGGTACACGGAGCGTGGGTTCGATTGTGAGCCCAGGCCTGGCAAGGTGAGGGCATGCCTGGCTTGCATCGAAAGCAAGAGTAAGTGTGTGAGGCTGGGTGCAGAGGGTGCAAAGAAGGTGGTGCAACAATGGAAACCAGGTATTCATGTCGGACATGATGGTTTAGGATGAAGGAGCTGGGCAACCACCAACCGGACTTTATACGCCTCTGAGTCAACCACAATAGAATTCGAACTCCGAGTTTTCCTCACTCTGCATTGTATCCTCAATAAGGCCTTCAGGGGTTCAGGCCTAAGAGGGGGATACTGTCATATCCTGTGCAATGCTAAGTCCATCTCTGGTGCTCCACATCATTTCCATCTCTGTATATACAAACTCCAGTGCGATCTCTCGAAAGATGCAACTCCAGACTTCCAGACATTTACCCATACTACCTTCCATTTTCTCTCTCTCTCGTAAATACTTCCTGTCACCTCTATTTAGTATAGTTCTGCCCTTAGTGCCTCTCCGATCCTGTGCTCACCTAGGAGCACAGCTCCGGTTATTCCTCACCTCCAGACCTTTACCAATCCGACTCCATTCCATTAGTAAACCTATGCCTCTCTGTAGTATATAAACTCCTGTGACTCCTGTACTTTCTCCTCAGTCTGAATATTAGCTTAGTTCTCACTCCTGACCTCTGACCTTGAGTCGCGATGACTCTCCTCTGTTATCTCCACTCGACTTAGTACTTTGAAAGTACTTAAGTCCATACCACTCCAAACTCCCTCTCGAATTGGGACCACTGGACTATTGGCAAGGGTGCACCACATATGGTGAAGCCAAGTCCTGCCCCCTCAGTAGCTCTGAGAATCCGGAGTTACACCAGAGTGCATGGACTTAACAGGCCCTTTGAGGGGTGAAGCTGGTTGCTTGGACCCGCTGAAGGATCTGTGGTGTGACAAAGACGGGGCATTGTTCACGGATGTCTTGTTGAGCAGAGTATTGTATTTGTCGCTCAGGAGCACTAATTTGTCGCTGAGCCTATGCCATGTTGACAGGGGGTCAATTGGTGAGTGTTTGGTTGCAAGATGCCACAGGGTATGGTGTTGCAGGGTGCATGAGGGGGGGAGGGGTAGGGAGGAAGAAAAAAGAAAAGAGGGGGGGAAGCAGTGGTTAGTGTGTGTATTTGGATGGGGTGGCAAGCATACGTACAGGTTGAGGGCTTTGGATTGGTCAGAGTGTGATTGGAGAACTATGTACAGTATATTGTCTAAGGTGTCATGGAGGACCTCCTTGTTAATGATGGAGAGGTTGAAGGCTCGAGGAGACATGATGCAGTTGTGCCATCTGCGTCTCTGCTGTCCCTGGTAGATGAGCAGGGCGCATTGCTGACTCTTGTTGTGTGAGTTGCACCATTTATGGTTCTCCAGGATGGACCAGAATCTTATGTGCATTTGTACGTGTGAGGGGTCCCAGCCATGGTCGTACAGGAATGGGACCATGCGGATTGACAACTGTCTGAATTGTTCCATGGACAGGTTCTCATCTTGGGTTATGTTGGATTTGTCGTGGGCAGAGGAGGTGGGTATGAGTGTAGGTAGTCCATCTGTGGAGGGTATGAAGGAGAGGGTGTCATCATCTATGGCATAAGAAAGTGTGGCATCAGTGGTGTCAAGGCCTTCATTTGTGAAATACCATAGTTCACAGAATTTGTATTGCTGGATTTTTCTAATGGCGACTTGGGAAGGGAAGATGATGGGTTCAGATGGGACCTGCACATTGGGAATGTGAGTGAATTTGGCTTTGTTCTTTTTGCGCTCGTCTTTGAGGATTTGGGCGTCCTCGTCTTCTTGCTGTTGACATTCTTGTGCTTCGCATTCTCTTTCCTCTGCTACTGCGATGGCTTCTTCGTCCTATCTTCCCCTCCAGGTTTCCTTGTCTCTGTTGTTTTTGAGGATCCATTTCTGGGTGAGTAGCTCCATTGCCTGTTGGTTGGATAGGCCGAGGTTTAGGAATGGTTGTTGGTTGTTGGTAAAGGCTGGTGTCGCGTAGTCTGGTGGGACAGCATTGTTCAGGTCTTCCATGGGAGGAAAGTGAAAGAGAGACTAAGGAGGAGGCAGCATCGGGGGTGAGTGATGCTGGGGACAGGTGAAGTGGGTGAAGGGAAAGAGATGCGCCACTTTGCTTACTAATGCACAGACTAAATTCTAGGTTGGTTTCGTAGCTCAACCTTCCTAAAATGACACTAGGCTGAGTTGCTTTCTTCCTTTACCATGCAGCAAGGTGCTGAGGCCTCAAGGCCTCACCGTATAACCCACTGCATGCCAGACCCCGAGTGGTACCACGAGGCGGCGCGGCCCCCTGCCAAAACCAATTTATACATTGCAGTGCTGTTCTTATAGACAGAACGACTCTGAGGTATTGGCCCATTTCACACCTCTCCTGCACTCCCATCACTACTGGTAATCAGCACTATGCGAGACCATATATCACTCATGCTGGCTAGCATGATCACAGCCATGGAAGATGGTTTCTCAGATGGCATCATATCAATACCAGAAACAGGGCTGGAGGACGTCAGGTACCCAGTTAGTCTGGCTGACTGGTTCGATGATCATATGGTTTGTTCCCTACTCCTCCTACCGACGCAACAGTGATGACCTACAAGTCTTGCTATTCAGGAGCAACTTCGGGCAGTCATTTTAAAGGTAAAGAGATGAATTGTTTCTTATCAAAACTCTTGTCTAAAGGGCGTGCTGACATGGGCAACGCCTAGCATCTTCTGCAACCCAAACTCACCAGTGAATCTGAGTCCAACCGAGTCCAAGCCCAACTCCAGATTCAGTTTGAGTGACAAGCCTAATATTCCTGAGGTGCCTCCTAACCCTCCGGATTCACCATCCACACCCAGGCCGGACACCTCAGACGAGTCAGACCCACCACACTCCCCAGCCCCACAGGTATGAACACTATAAGGAACATTTTGCTGTGACTGACGAGGGTTGCTAGCTGATGGGCCTAAGATATGAGGGGCTGGCGGCATGTTTTTGGGCTCCGATGTTGGGGGTTTATAAGGCAGTTGTGAGGTACGCGACCACTGCCTCATGTCTTGCTCTGCTCCCATGACGATCAGCTGGGTTCACGGACTCATTTCACTTAATTTAGCCTCACTCCTCCATTCATTTCACCTGTTCCTCCATGGCTCCCCCTCGCCATTCAGCTCGCACTCGCTCATCTCCTGCTCCAGAGTCTCCAAAATGCTCCAGTCCAGCCCCCTCTGATCCCATCACAGATTCAGAGGTGAGTCCCAGATAGGACCACAACGATATTGAAGGTTTCTCTCCTCTGTCCCTGGTTCCCCATCTTAGCTCCCTAGGGGCGCCCAGATCAGACCAGGCAACCCCCACAAACGGCCATGTCGACATCTTGTGGGCCGTGGCTCTAGCTGAGAACATCCCTGAAGTCATGCTGAAGGTCCCTTCTGAAGAAGGCAACACTAGCAGGGCCCTCCTCACTCTTATGGCTTGAAACAACTTGTGTCCCTGCTTGGGGGGATCCTCCAGCAATGCACCCCCAAGGAAAAAAAGGGAAATGCCATGCCGATCACTCTTCTCCCCATGTGGATTTCACTGGGGTTGATGACATAAGCCGGTCTTTAATAATCACGATCCCTCCATTGTCCTCAGTCCTGGAGTGCCTGGCCTCCAGGGCTGTAGCCGCTGCTCCAAATCAGGCCCCCCCTCCTATGGTAGCGGATGACTCTTATAAAGTGACCATCTTCTCTGCTGCCTTGAAGGGGCTTGACAAAGGGGACCCAGACCTCCACTCCCATCTCACCAAGGTTTTATCAGAGGTGGCTCCCGAAGTCAATTTTGACGACTTACTGGCAGCCCTTCCTTTCCTGCCCCCAAAGTCCACAGGTAGGTCCTGTTCTTCCATTCATTACCCCTTCCCACCCCTTCAGGGTACCCCACTCCCTCTCTTCCTCATTACTCTGTTACCTTACCAATCAGGCGTGTCACTCCCTTCCATTACAACACATATACATATGTGCCTTCCATCACAGCACACTCCCTTACCATCCAGTGTGCCACTTACACCACCTTCCTATTTTGGCACACTTGTCTCACCTTCACCTCATGGCATGTTTACCCCATACAGTGCCTTACCTTCCACTGTGTCAGCATACCCCCCCCTTTTATTACTGTACATCCCCACACCTGGGCATTCTCATTGCTTACAAACCACTTGCTAGACCTTCCAGACCTGAACCAGTGGACCTTATTACCCGCATTTACCCCCCAGGTCCCTTCTTCTTCCGTGTCCCAACCATGGACTATCCCAGTCAACCTGGTTATCCTTGATGGTTTCAACCTCCCTATTCCTGCCAAAGTCATATCTGCCCTTAAAAGCAACTGGATAGTCCACATTCCTATAATGGCACTTACCACCCATTCGATCGCCTCTACAACCTGGTTGTCTCGAGATGATAGCAAGGCCCTTCTTTTCAAAGAGGGCCAACTCACAGTGTCCTCAGCAAAATTCTTGAATAAAGACGAGAGCTCTGATTGTGCCCAGGATTGGGTCCACGCCCACCCCTGCCTCATTGTTGTGATCCGTCGTTACCTCCCCGGCCCAAATGCTGACCATATCACAGATGCCTGGGAAATCCATTACACCCGGCTCATCCATCAGATGGATTTTTGGGACCTCTTTCAGGTCATCCTATGCTACAATATCTGCCTATGCATCCACTACATCAACCCGAAAACCGGGATCAATCCCTCATTCTGGCAGGAGGAGATCTGGCGCCAGATCGTCGACACTTACAGTGGCTCAAAAAAGTTTCCCAATGGTTGGCTATTTTGAAAAGATGTGACATTTGCAAGAGACCCAAAAGGTGTTAGCTCTAGCCCTTGCAGGGTCATCAATGGCCCTAGCCCTTGCCCTGAAGATGGGCTCTTAGTCATGTGATTTGGTTGCCATGGCACTGAGATATAACCATATTAAAATGACATGTCATTGGGACACTTTTTTGAGCAACATATATATTCTACAATTTTAGTATTTTCTATGCCCTTCCTTGGCGTTTATCACTGCCTCTAGTCTTCTAGGCATGCTTTCTATTAATCTTTGACACTCCTCAACCTCCATCTTGCCCCATTCCACTTCAATCCTCTCCTAAAGCTCCCAAACCCTCTTGGTGGTATTGCATAGCTGTTGAGCTTTTTTTTTGAGGATTTGCCAGAGATGCTCAATGGAATTAAGGTCTGGAGATTGTGCTGGTCAATCAAGGACCTTGATCCCTTGAGATTCCAGCCACTCCCGGGCTCTTTTAGAGGTGTGCTTTGGATCATTATCTGATTGAAAGATAATGCTCTCCTTAGGGATTCCATAATTTTCCATAGTAGGAAGCAGATTATCCTCCAAAATGGAGACATACTGCTGAGCATTCATCCTCCCTTCCACCTCTGCAAGGATTCCCACTTCATTCCAACCCATGCATCCCCAAACCATCAAGGAACCTCCTCCAAACTTCATTGTCCCCTATGCTTTCTTGTCTTGCAAAGGCTTTCCAGCCATTTTCCAGACATACTTCTTTCCATTTGATCCAATCCTGTTTGTCTTGATCTCATCTGACCAAATGACCCTAGTCCTGTCCCCCACAGTCCAATGTTGGTGCTTGAGAGCAATGGCCAGCCTATGTTGCATATGCCTAACAGACAAGAGTGGTGTCTTTTCTTGACTATGGCCTTTAGTGATGCAGACTTGAGAACAGTGTGAACAGTGTGGGAAGAGACAGGAGAGGAGAGGGCAGAAGTGATGGGATGCATTGCCTGGACAGCATTTTCAACCTTGCTGGAGGTAATACCAGAAACCATTCCCCTTCTACCAATAGGAGAATGCTTGAAAGGACATCATAATTTGATGTTTTCCTTCCCTGGATGGATCTCTTTGATAACCATGGCCACAGTATACTTCCCCAGACTAGTTTTGGAGGATATTTTCCTATCAGAAAGCCCAGATTCAGAGAGAAAATGGATATTCACTCTAATAGAAGCAGAAATGGATTTTATGATGAAGTAGGGTTAGCTGGGTGGTATCCCTGCCCTTTATATTGCTCAGGATTATGTAAGTTACATAATGAGATAGGGTTGATGCACAGCATCCATCAGAACCTTATGTTATTTACTACATAATGGCTGATAACATTAGGGTCAAATAAGTGTCCCAATGACATGTCATTTTAATATGGTTATATCTCAGTGCCATGGCAATCAAATCACATGACCAAGGGTGTTGACAACCTCAAATCTAAGAAAGACTTGGGCCACCTCACACCAGAAAATGCTTATAGAGAGAAGAATAGTTGAGGGAATCCAAACAAGAACTTGACTGAAGTTCTTGGGGCATTGACATTCGACTATTTATACTGTTACAGTTGTTTGTACATATTATGATACTGGTCCGTGCGTATCTATGATGTCATGACTCATGTATGATAAGGAACGTTCTAGAAGATATGGTAATTAAATAAGTGACACTAGAACGTTCTAGGTCACGGAGATTAAAAACATGAGTTTAAACACGTGTTTAGGTTCTAGACCTATTATGTAATGTCATGTGATATGGAAGTGAAATCTGAAAGAGAAGTCACATGACCTTTTTAGATAAGATGAAAAAGATAGGGGTTAAATCGTGATCGTAACATTACCCCCCTCCTATGGTTCGCATTCCAGGCGAGACCAAATAGGTGGTGTGTCCGTATAGTTTTCGTAAGGGTTAAATAATGTAGCGAAGTCCATTTGCATCATTCGTAGACGATGGGGTGCCGCCGGGTTGTTGATGTAGAACTCTCATACTGCCTCCTTTGCATTAGCGAGATGTCCCTCAATTTCCCAAGTGCGACCCTCTTCCTCTTTGCCTTTCCAGTGAACCAAAAACTCTAATTTGCGACCCTTCAATCGAGCAGCAACAATATAATCTACTTCGAACTTCTCATGTCCTTCATTGGTAACCAGTACCAGTCCGGGTTTGTACATAACTTGGCCCAGGAGGCGTTCTTTATAGGGTTTAATGTGTGAGATATTGACCACTTGATGTATTTTCATGTGGCGTGGGAGTTTAAGCTTTACAGCATTCGTTCCCACCATCTCTAATACTTTATAGGGGCCCAGCCATCGTTCTGTAAGTTTTTGTGATTGGCAAGTTTCCCACAAGTTAAGGTTCTCCGTTGATAGCCAAACTTGATCGCCTTCTTTATAAATAGGGGCTTCGCTCCTCTTGTTGTCTGCTTGAGCCTTCATACGGCTCTGGGCGTTTTCCATATTTTCTCTAATGTCCGTGAGTGTTTTTGTAAAGTTTTTAGCAAATTCTGTCGCAGACAGTGCTTTTGCGTTAGATAGTGGTTCAATTCCCATGCGTGGTACGTATGAGCGTGTGACTTTGAAGGGTGACTTTTTAGTTGTGGAATGAACCTTATTATTATATGAGAATTGCGCCAGCACTAATCATTCGGACCATTCGTTCTGTTTCTCGGACATAAACAACCGTAAGAACTGTTGGAGATCTCGATTAACTCGCTCCGTTTGGCCATCTGTCTGTGGGTGGAAAGCCGTAGACATTCGGAGTTCAATTTTTACATTTTTCCGAGATCTTTCATGAGTTGTGCCAAGAATTGTGGTCCTCGGTCCGAAATGATTGATCAGGGGAGGCCATGGACCTTCCATACGTTATCCCAATATAATTTAGCAGTTCCCAACGCCGTTATCATTTTGGTTGTGGGAATGAAGCATGCTTCTTTTGAGAATCTATCTACCATGACGAGGATGCTGTCATAGCCACTCCAGTTGGGTAAATCCGTAATAAAGTCCATGGAGATGTCTTGCCAAGGTCCCTCTGGAACCGGATTAGGCTTTAGTTTTCCAGCTGGTGGAACATTTGTCGGCTTCATCCGTGCACATCTCTCACAACGAGAACAATAGTCCTTTATTTGGGCACGAGAACCCTCCCAGGTGTAGTAGCGTGAGACTAACTCTAAAGTCTTCTCTGCGCCACCATGACCTGCCAGCGTGGAATCATGGAATAATTGAATAATGTCCTGACGGAGATCTTGCTCCTCAGGCACGTAGATTTTTCCATTGGTCGTACAAAGACCATCTTCTTCTCTTTCCCATCCCACCATAGTTGATTCTTTTAATTTGGACTGTGCATTCCTGATGCGATCCAAGATCTTCTCTTCTTCTCCATGTACGAATGAAACCTTGTTGGCTTGCCTAATATGCTCTGCGGGGATCATCGTGGCTCCTTTATTGTCATCTTCAATCCCTACAGCATGATCTTCTCATCTAGAGGGGGCGTCGGCTTTTCCCATAGATGTGCCTGGTTTCTTTATTAGTTTGTAATTGAACTGTGAGAGGTATTGTGCCCATCTCGCTTGTCGTCGGTTCAGATCTTGTGATTTCATGAAGTATTAAAGGTTTGTGTGATCCATCCAAATTTCAAAGGTTTTGTCAGCACCTTCTAGATGATGACGCCATTGTTCTAGTCCGTGGATAATGGCTAGCATTTCCTTTCCTGCGATAGGGTAATTATGTTGCTCCAGTGTCATCGAGTGTGACGAAAATGCTACCAGATGCCATTTCCCTTCTTTCTCCATAGATAATACTGCTCCTGTGGCGAAATCCGAGGCATCGCATTCTAAACGATATTGGGCGTGGTCCTCTGGATAAGCTAGAATAGGAGCTGTTGTGAAGGCTTCTTTCAGCATGTCGAACGCGTTTTGTTCTTTTTCTGACCAGTGCCAAGCATGGTCCTTTTTTGTAAGGTCATTTAATGGTCTAGCCATAATAGAAACATCTTTGATGAAGCGGCAATAAAAATTTGCCAAACCTAAAAAGCTTCGTACTCCTTTTACATTTGTGGGAGTTGGCCACTCTTTGATTGCCGAAACTTTGGATGGTTCCATTTCAATTCCTTGTTCAGATACAATCATTCCCAGGAAATCGATCTTCTTGGTGCAGAACGTGCATTTTTCAGGTTTGATGAATAAGTCGTGTTTTCTTAGTCGACGTAGTACCTCAAGTACTATTTGATCGTGTTCTTATTGGTTGTCGTTTTTGGTAAAAACCAAGATATCGTCGATGTAGATAATAACAACTGCCTGCATATCAGCAAAAATGTCATTCATCATGGCTTGGAAGGTAGTGGGGGAGTTTGTTTGTCCAAAGTACATGACTAACGGTTCAAAGCTTCCTTTGTGACATATGAAAGCTCCTTCCCATTTGTCTCCTTCTTTGATGCGTACATTATTGTATCCCCATCGTAAGTCCATTTTCATAAATAGCTTCGACCCTTTCAATCGATCAACCAATTGGGAGACTAAGGGGAGTGGATAATTATTTTTGATGGTCCATTCATTGAGATATCGGTAATCCTGTACCATTCTCTTTTTGCCATCTTTCTTTGGAATAAAGAAGACTGGTGATGTTTGAGGGGATTTGGATGGTCTAATATACCCCTTTCATAATTGTTCGTCGACGAAGTCTGATACTTCCTTTTGTTCTTCCGTGGACACAGGATAGAGTTTGCCCTTTCGGGGTTTGAATCCTTCCTTCATTTCTATGGTGTGATCCCACGGTTTTCGTTCCAGCATACGTTCCGAGTGTTTCTTTGAAAACACGTTGAGGAATTTGTGGAACTCTTTTGGTACCATTTCTTCTACAGTCTTTTCTGCAACCGGGGTGCTCTGCTGCCGCTCAGACGTTGCTTTTCATAGTCGTTTGTAGATGTACGGCATGTCGTTCATTTCCTTTTCTTCTAAGGTCCTGACGAATACTGGTCCGTTGGATAACATATAACACGTGTGTGGGCAACGTGTTAGAGTGACTGATCCTTTTTGCCAGTCTATCTCTGGATTGTGCTTCAAAAGCCATGTGTATCCCAAGATCATCGGATTCTTTCCTAAATCGGTGACTTCCGCTACTAGTTTTTCACGGTGTCCTTGATAATCGATGATTATTTCGGCAGTGTGGGTAATGTTTCCTGCCGAGTTCTTGGTTCCATCCACGTTAAAAACGGGTATGGGTCGTTCTAGCTTCGTGAGTGTTATTTTGTTGGTCTTTGCCCATGTGGCATCGACAAATATTCCGTTGGCACCGCTATCTAACAGTGCCTTTGTGTCCTTCATATTGTACTTGGTTGTAGCTGATGCTACTTTGACGTCCAAGTTGATCTCCTTTCATTGGGTGACTGTATGTAGGCAGATCCGTTCCGGGGTTTCATAAATACTTGTATCTACTGGATCATTGTCTAATTTTTTTGTATTTTTCTTGACCGAATTAAGCCTGCATTCCCCTGCAGCAAGCTCCATAATTGGAGACCCGGTCTGGGTTTGAGAAAATGAATCATATGTATCTAAAGTCCTATCCTGGGTGTTGAAGAACTCTTCTTCTTCTTCACCATATTCTACATGGTTCAAAAGTACAGAAAAACTATTTTTTTGTATTTTATCTACTTTTCTTTTGTCCGTACCCATGCGAACACCTGGTTCGTTCACACAATTTACTCTTTTCCCGATTCGTTCGCTAATAAGTCCACAAAGTATGCCTTCACAGCTTCAAAGTTCATGGCAGCAACGGTCTTCATTCTGCCATCTTCCTTTTCTTTTCCATTTGATGCCTTTGGAGCATCCTTCGATTCACATGATTGTGTGCATCGATCCTTTCCTGTATTGCCCATTTTTGAGCAGCCTTTGCGATGCCCTCCCCCAAGGAAGTGGCATTCTGTGCATTCTTTACACGGTTTAGTACAGTCTTGCACTAGATGAGGGCCTTGGCAATTGAAACATTGCCCCTTGCCAGTGCGTACCGCGTCTATGTCCATTGGTTCTCCTCTACCAGTAAACGTTCTTGCTCCTGAAGAGCTTCCTTGTGTTGTGGATCCTTGAGTCCACATGCTAGTTTGAGACATTCTTGAGGCGAAAGCCTCCTTGAGATTACCAACCCTTTTGATCTCCGACATATAGTCTTCGACCTTGGCCTGGCGTTTTCCTTCCAGGTAAATCTGTTGAATTACGTCTCTTCTGACGCTTTTCTCCAGAAAGAAGACCCCCATATGGTCTCCTGGTTCTGCATTTATGTATTCAGCATACCATCGAGTGAGGTACACCTCTGTCCTTTCTTTTGGTCCTTGGTATAGTTTGGACAGATTGTCCATAGCTGTGTCTTTGGCGTTACCCAGCTTGAATCTTTCGTCCATAATTTTTTGTAATTGTGACCTAGTAGGCCACCCGTGTTGAGACCCTTTGAGGTATCTCTTTAGTTGATTTCGGGCCCATTTTCTAGCCCCGTTGTCGTCTTTTCCATCTTTTGATCCAATCCTTGAAAGGACTGCGATCGTTCTCTTCTCGTCATCATCGAAACTTTCTTGGTTTGCACCTAAATACGTAGCCATACGTATCCACCATATTTCATAAAATTTGTAAGATCCATCAAACCATCCTGGGTCTGGGACCATCTCGACCTTTTTGCTGACTTTTACATCAGCTTTTTGTGTGCTTGCTGCAGCGAACGCTGCGATTTGTTGGGCCATAATGGCCAGTTGTGCCTGCATGTCAGCGATTATTTGATCTCGAGGATCCATTGTTGGTAGTGGTGGTGGTGGAGGTGCGTGCGGCAAGGCATAGGGACTTTCGTGTGGGCTCGGAATGGAGAAGTCCGATTCGTTTCCTCTTGGATCCCACAGGTTGGGCTATTTCTTCCCACGTATAGGGGTCGATGATGACTTGTTTTGGAACCTTGTAAATTGCTTCCGCTTCATATGGGTGTAAGGGTTGTTCACTGTCTGTGAAGCCCACTCATAGGAATTTGAGGAAGGTTTCTGTAAGTTCCTCGGGTTCGACCTTTATGTCGTATGCGTCGTTGGGATCGTATTGAAACTGTGGGAGTTCGAAGGGTGTATCTTCCTTTTTAACTAGAAAGGAAAGATCGTTGTGATCCGGGAAAATCCCGTCTTGAGGGAAGCGGTTTGAAAACATCCAAAAGAAAAAGAAAATCCAAGAGCGAGGACAAACTCACTCCAGCCGATGGTGAGAATTAGGCCAATGGCCTTCCTGACTTCTCCGTAGAAAGCGTAAAGTAACTTTGCTTGGGTGGGCACAAAACGCTCTTGCACCACAAGTCAAAGTGTATGTAAAATGTAACATGAATGAGCCTCACAAGGACTCGCAATAAATCGCAAATGAAGTGAAAAGGGTTTTTGCAGCGGTTTTTAAACCAATTAAGACCGCTCGAGGTCACTGCTGTGCCGCCCTAGATAGCTAAGCACTTTCTTTCCCAGTATAGGGACGGACTACGTAAAACGAAATTGGGTGTCCAAATGGACGAAGAATGTGAAGTGTGAAAGATGCTCGTTATGCCTCGAGTCTGGCAATTCCCTTTAACGCTAGGGGCCACGTATGCAAACAGTGGTAAGAGTGTAGTGAAGTGACGGAAGTATGACAAGTCAAGTTCTAATGTTGACAACCTCAAATCTAAGAAAGACTTGGGCCACCTCACACCAGAAAATGCTTATAGAGAGAAGAATAGTTGAGGGAATCCCAACAAAAACTTGACTGAAGTTCTTGGGGCATTGACATTTGACTATTTATACTGTTACAGTTGTTTGTATATATTATGATACTGGTCCATGTGTATCTATGATGTCATGACTCATGTATGATAAGGAATGTTCTAGAAGATACGGTAATTAAATAAGTGATACTAGAACATTCTAGGTCATGGAGATTAAATAAGTGACACTAGAACGTTCTAGGTCACAAAGATTAAAAACATGAGTTTAAACACATGTTTAGGTTCTAGACCTATTATGTAATGTCACATGATATGGAAGTGAAATCTGAAAGAGAAGTCACGTGACCTTTTTAGATAAGATGAAAAAGATAGGGGTTAAATCGTGATCATAACAAAGGGCTCATCTTCAGGGCAAGGGGTAGGGCTATCGACGACCCTGCAAGGGTTAGAGCTAATGCCTTTTGGGTCTCTTGCAAATGTCAAATCCTTCCAAAGTAGCCAAACATTGGGACACTTTTTTGAGCCACTATATCGCACGGGGCCCAGCACACCTTGCCAGGCCTCTATGGCACTGCCCCTCCAAAGCCCGCTATTCTGTCCTCCCTCTCTGCAACCCCCACCACCTCGACTTCCACTTTGTCATTGGCAACTTCATCTTTGCAGCACCGCCCTGTCTCTTCTCAATGTCAGCCCTCCTGGATTGGTTTTGGCCCTTCCCCTCCTTTCTTTTGTCATGATTCCCAGCCCCTCCATTGCATTTTTTGCGGCACTGCGGGCTGCAGAAAGCAGGCATGTGGCCTTACCAAAACTGCTTACATCTCCTTCGCCAACGGCTCCTGGACTACTGCCCAGGGCACGCAAGTGTGCTTCTACTTCAATGGGCAAGGCTGCAGGGAAGCAAATTGCTCCTGTACCCATGTCTGCTCTCGCTGCAGTGGCACCCACTCAGCGCAAGCATGCAGCACTTGATGGCTTCCTCCCAATCATAACTCCTTTCATTTGGTCAAAATGGGAGCAGCTCCTCACTAAGGCCGGGGCCTTGGAGGAGTTTATGGATGTTCCCAAAGCCATCTGTTTCGGTTGGAGGATTGGTGTCCTGGATTCGTTCTCCCAGTCTTCTTCCTTTACCCCAAAGAATCATCATTCTGCTTTGGACCATTTAGATTTCATCCTCACCTACGTTAGATTTGAATTGCAAGCCAGACGCTACACTTGTTGGTTCTCCTTTTCTTCCCTTGCCTTGTATTTCTTCATCTCTCCCTGCCCCCAGGCCCTTTTGCCCCAGACCATTTAGAGTCCATCATTGGCCCATTTTGCACTGCCCCTCTGGGTGTCATCCCGAAACCTGGCTCCTCAAAGTTCTACTTAGTGAAAGATCACTCGTTCCCTTGCAACAATCCCTCTCTGTCTTCCCTTAATGCCCTCATCGACTCATCAGTCTTCTCGGTGGACTGGGGCACCTTCAGCAATTGCTAGATGTTGGTGGCCAAGGCTCCTTCCGGTGCACAAGGTGCAGTGTTTGATGTTGAAACTGCTCATTGTTGTTCCCCCATTGCCTCCGAGGACCAGCATCTTGCTTGTGTCAAGGTCACGGTTGAAGGAGTCGACCAAATCTACATAGATTATTGTGCCTGCTTCGATTGCATCAGCTCCAGTCCCCTATTTGATCGCCCCAGCAATGCAATCATTGCAATCTACCGTCACCAGGGCACAGATGACCTCCTCCAGTGGTCCGACAACTATGTCTTCTTCCGTTACCCCACTTCTCCTACTCCAAATGAATCTCTCATTTTCAAAATAGCATCCAAATTGGGGTGGCCATGGGCCCCCGACAAACATATTCCCTTCAATTTCACCTTTCCTTATGTAGGCTTCCTCTGGGACCTCGCGGCCAAAATGGTTTCCATTCCTGAGAAGAAACACCTCAAGTACCTTGACCGTGTTATAATATACAACATTTTCAAACCTTTTAATACACTTACCTTGTACATCATTTTACCTTTCATTTCTTCGATGCATGCATGTGACCAGATCTCAGATCCATGACATCATTAACATGTGACTTTAATTTCTGCTCTTCTCTCATGCATTACTTCTTTCTTTCCCATCATCATTTTTCTTTTCCCATGTTAGTCATCTTTATTACCAACTTCTCTCATGAGAAGGATGGTCCATGCACCGTCATGTACAGTATATAAGCTAGACACTTGACAACTGGAATCCCAAGTCTAATCCACTTGTTCTACATATACGAATTAAGGTGTGACTCTTCTCCTTATTCTCATCCACAGTCCTCCTTGTTCTTTTGTTGTCAGATTAGTGCATCTGAAATAAGCGTCCGGCCAGTGTTGCTATTTGAACCTTGTTTCGCAACACTTGGATTAGACTGCTGTGCACTGCCCGGACTCTATGGCAAAAGAGAACCCATTGGTGTTTACCAATTTTCCTTTCTTCTTTACATCCGCACCTTTAGGATATGGGATTGAACCCCAGCTTTAGTCTCATAGCACACACTTACTCAGTCCCTCCCTTGAGGTGATACCAGCATTGGGGTCGAGCCCAATTTGCTAAGAGTGACCAAGGAACCACTGTCATTATACAGCCTTGGGCTGAGCTTATACCAAACACTGGTAGTCCTCAAAGTGATTCGAGAGGTACAGTAGAGCATCAGTTGAAATAGTTTTACTAGTTTATGTGTAGTTTCATTCCTGGTTGCTGTGGCCCCCAGAGAACTTGTTACGTGTCATTTAGGAGACGCCGATATTACCTCCAGTCGAAGAAGATTTACTTACGCCCGTTCGCTTGTCATATTCCCAGAGGTTGGTTGGAAGATACAGATCAGTAAGGAATGATGGCAAACATTGACATGGATGAATTGGTAGAAAGAATGGCAGAACTCAACATGGAGAGAGAAAAGAGTAATGTAACCAAAAAGATACAGGATCCAGGAATGTGGGATGGTGATAGAAACAAATTCCACTTATGGTGGGTAAAACTACAGCTTTGGGTAGGAGAACAAAAATGGAAGTCCGACAAGTTACACAAAATAGCCATTCTCTCTCAGCTAGAAGGAAAAGCCACAGGATATGCCCAAATTATGATGGAGCTATTACTTGATAGAGAAGAAATGGAGGTATTCGACCATGACGGAAAATCATAGGGAAAAGAAGGAGAAACTGCTTGGTGGGACTGGACCACCTTATAGCAGAATATCAAAGATTATTTCCAAATAGATGTTCTAGCCCACGAATCCCTCAAAAAACTAGAGGTATTATGTCAGAATAGCAAGCCTATCAACCTCTTTCTACAAGAATACAAAATCCTAGTAAAAGAAAGTGACATCGAATCCCACCACGCCCAAAATCTCCTAAAAAAGGCGATAGACTTTCGAATCTACCAACAACACCGTCTTCAAGAAGCAGAAGCATCCTCTTTCCACGATCTTCTAGAAAAATATCACCCTATAGGACGAAACTTTGAGCAAATGGCAGTTGAAAGGGGACCACCAGCTAGGGCTTCATATGCACCTCGACCCCATGACCTAACAGCCAATACTACTATCCACCACCACCATGGCCACCTCCAGGCCAACCCCCTCACTTCACCCCCATAGGTACTCAACTGGGTAGAGGCGTGCCTATGCAAATACTGTAGACACACAGCAAGTGCAAACCTCTCAACCAGATACCTGAACTTGTTATGGATGTCAGCAGCAAGGCCATATCTGGCCCAACTGCCCTACAAACCCCAATAGGAGGGAAAGATGCCCAAATACGAGACAACAATACATATCTGTGGAATTACAATTCAGGTACCTTCATACCAAATCCATCTCTTCCCCCCCACTGTCACACAGGTTGCACAACACCAAGGACATTATCATGGATGGCTTCTTCCCGTTCCATAAGGAGTCCCTTAAATCACACAGCAAACTATGGCTGCCAGTTACATAACACCAGAAGCTGAAGCATTTTATAGGGACAAATTTGAAGTAGAAGCCAAGCAGTGAGCTGCTCAGGCTTTAATTCTCCTATTTATAAATCTCTCAAAAAATCACCAATTTCCATTCGCACTAGTACTCTGTCATTTGGCAGTGAATTATCGCTTAAAACAAGTATAATGATGAAAAAAGATCGCCAATGGTGTAACCAGTACGTTCAGGCACTTGTGGATTCAGGTGCTTCTCATACCTTCATTGACGAACAATATGTATTATGACATGGTATCCCCAGTTCCAAAGTGGATCAACCACTAGAGGTGAAAAATGCCAACAGCTCTAACGGAGCAATAGGACAAGTCACCCACATGGTCACTCTTAGTATTATCATACATAAACATTCAGAAATATTAGGCACATATGTGTCAGGTTTGGGATCTCATCAACTAATCATTGGGTATGATTGGCTATACTGGCACAATCCAGATGTCGATTGGGTAAACAAAAATATTTCTTTCCCACATTGCACTTCTTATTGTAAAATTATGGGATTAGGTCCCAAAGTCATCCCTTCTTCATCTGTACCATCAAATATTCATGTCATTGAGAAAGGACTAAAAGAGAAGCTCCCCAAAACATACCACAAGTTCTTAGATGTCTTCACCAAGAAGGAATCGGAAGGCATGCCTGAGAAAAAGCCCTGGGATCATGCTATACTGTAGATCTCCAACCTGATTTTGTACCAAAAAAGGGTAGAGTCATTCCTTTGTCAGACATTGAAATGGAGGAATTTCGTACCTTCATCGATAAAGAACTCAAAAAGGGGTACATACAATAAGACCTTCTAAGTCCCCTCAAATGGCACCAGTATTTTTTATTCCAAAAAAGGCCGGAAAAAAGAGACTCATTATGGGCTACTGATATTTAAATGAAGGTACCATTAAAAATGCATATCCACTCCCCTTATTTCCACTCTCATTGATCGGTTGAAAGAGTGCATTCTCCAAGGACAAAGTGGACTTCTTAGGAATGGTAGTATCTAAAGAGGGGGTTGAGATGCAGGAAAAGAAGGTGTCAGGAGTACTAGATTGGCCAACTCCCACATGCCTCAAGCAACTGCAAGGCTTCCTTGGACTCTGCAATTACTACCGACGATTTATCGAAGGATTTGCCGAGATCACTAGACCACTTAATGATCTGACCAAAAAGAACACACCCTTTACATGGGGTCCTCAGCAAAAAAAAGCCTTTGAAACATTAAAGAACAAGTTCCAAGAAACTCCACTCCTCACTTATCCAGATCGGAATACGGAGATGAGAGTAGAAATGGAGCCTCCGATATAGCTACGGGAGCAGTTCTTTCGGTAAAATGCGAAGACAGACATTGGTGACCTTGCGCCTTCATTTCTCATTCTTTTGATAGCGCAGAGCGCAACTATCCTATTCATGATAAAGAGCTCTTGGCAGTCATTTGAGCTTTGGAAGAGTGGAGGCACTACCTAATCGGTAGAGAAGGTTTCGAGATCTGGACAGATCATAAAAATCTCGAATACTGGAAAAAGCTGCAAACTCTATGCGGTAGACAAGCTTGTTGGCACGCTTTACTACAAGAGTTTAATTATTTATTCGTTTACAAACCAGGTTCATTGAATGGCAGAGCCGATGCCCTATCAAGGCGTCCGGATCATGGTGATGCTGTTCAAGATCACAATATGAACATTATGGTTTTACCACCCTCCTTATTTTTGAACAATGTTTCTTTAGAATCTTCATTTTTTTCCACATTGCAAACTGAATCTATCACACTAGGCGTTGAATCTATTCATGACTTTTCTTTCAATTACAATAAAACATTTTCAAAAATACCAAAAACAAAGTTTTCATTCCTCCTCATTACGCACACAACTCGTAAATATTTGTCACAATTCTCCTATTTGTGGACACTCAGGACAAGGACGTACCATACACCTCCTCACCCGCTATTTTTCATGGCCTGGTGTCACCAAAGATGTTAAAAACTATGTAGATAGCTGCCAAGTGTGCACCCTCACAAAGGAAAAGTCAATAGCACTGGCAGAAAAACTCATACCTTTACCTGCACCCAAACATCCATGGGAGAACATTTCCGTAGATTTCATTACCGGTCTACCACCATCAGTTTCTTTTACGGCAATTTGTGGGTAGTAGACGACTTCTCCAAAGAAGTTATTTTCATTCCTTGTTACAATACAGTTTCATCAAAGGACTTAGCAATTATATTTAGAGACAATGTGTGGTGTATACATGGACTACCCTCTATGGTAGTATCAGATAGAGGTCCCCAGTTCATATCGGACTTCACTATAGAGCTTTGTAAACTTCTTGGGATTTCCCAGAAGATCTCTACTGCCTACCACCCACAAATTGATGGTCAAACTGAAAGGATAAATCGGGAGTTGGAACAATATCTCCGAGCTTACATAGCTAAACGTCAAGGAGATTGGGCAAACTGGATCAAAATGGCTCAATTCCATTACAACAACTCTCTCATGACTGCCACCAACACTATTCCCTTGGCAGTCACATGTAACTATGCCCCACGAATGGGATTCAAAGGAAGCACCAAAACCTTAGCTGGCGAATTTGCAGGAGAGATGAGTCAATCCCACAAAGAAGTAGAAAAAGCTTTGGAAACTACTGTACAAGAGAAAGGATGAGGCATACAGCAGACAAAAGAAGGTCCGAAGCCCCAGAGTACGAAAAGGGCCAGCAGGTCTGGCTATCCATGGACAAGTTAAAGCTTCCCTACACAGCAAAGAAGCTCACGCAAAAATGGATCGGACCCTATGAAATCTTAGAGGTTCTTCCAAATGCGGTCAAACTTAAACTGCCAAAACATGTTAAAGTTCACCCCACCGTCAATATATCTCGTGTAAAACCTTATCACCAAACGTTACCTGGACAACCCGTATTATATCCAGATGCGATAGAGATAGACGAAGAAGGCGAAGAGCAGTTCAAAATAGACCATATAGCCGCATCACACTTCAAAGGAAAGGGATTGCAATACTTAGTTCATTGGAAGGGATACAACGAAACAGACAGAACATGGGAATCAGCCGATATCATTAACACAGCTCCCGAAGCTGTCGCTGAATTTCATAACAAAAATCCCTCTGCCCCTCATAAACTCTGTGGACTCTCCTTAGCCGATTTCCAAACTCTATTTTCCACTTATGAAAACTTCACCAAAACAGACTTCAAAGGGACTTGTCTGGAATTCGATTTATAAAGAGGGGGTAGTGTTATGATATACAGCATTTTCAAACTTTTTAATACACTTACCTTGTACATCATTTTACCTTTCATTTCTTTGATGCATGCACATGACTGTGGGAACACACATGTGACCAGATCTCAGATTCATGATATCATTAACACCTGACTTTAATTTCCACTCTTCTTTCACACATTACTTCTTTCTTTCCCATCATCATTCTTCTTTTCCCATGTTAGTCATCTTTATTACCAACTTCTCTCATGAGAAGGATGGTCCATGCACCGTCATGTACAGTATATAAGCTAGACACTTGACAACTGGAATCCCCAGTCTAATCCACTTGTTCTACAGTATATGAATTAAGGTGTGACTCTTCTCCTTATTCTCATCCACGGTCCTCCTCGTTCTTTTGTTGTCAGATTAGTGCATCTGAAATAAGCATCTGGCCAGTGTTGCTATTTGAACCTTGTTCACAACAGACCGCATCGCCTCTTGGTCTCCCGGTGTGCTGGTCTCTCTAAAAGACTGCCAGAAGGTGGTAGGCTGTCTCCAACATTGCACACTTATTATTTTGGACAGGCGGTCATGTCTCCCTTCTCTCTACAAG
The DNA here is from genome assembly GCA_038093195.1 of Boletus fagicola. Taxonomy (NCBI): domain Eukaryota; kingdom Fungi; phylum Basidiomycota; class Agaricomycetes; order Boletales; family Boletaceae; genus Boletus; species Boletus fagicola. The sequence continues at coordinate 22,549 of JBBPRX010000018.1, forward strand.
CTTACCTTGTCCTTCAAAAAACCCCAGAACCCCTTCATCCAACATCATGTCCCTTCCCTCGTTGCGAAGGATACCAACTGGTGGAGATTGGTTCTGAGTGTGGACTGGTGTGGCTGCCCCATCTCCACCCCTTCAACCCCTTTACCAAACTCCATTTTTGTTGATGCCTCTTCAGCCTTCGGGATCGGCCTCCTCCTGGACAGCTGCTGGCTGGCGTGGAAATTACTTGAAGGATGGAACTCAAATGGCAGAGACATTGGCTGGGCCAAGATGGTTGCGGTAGACCTCAGTCTGTGTACTCTGGTACACTCCAATTTCAAGAACTGCCATTTGGTTTTTCAATCCGACAACAAGGGCATGGTAGGGGCCCTCAGAGCTGTGAGATCTCGAAACCCGGCTGAAAATGAGATCCTCAAACACATTGTGGCAATGTTTCACAACTTTAAGATTTTTCTTACCATAGATTGGGTCAGCTCGGAAGGGAACATTGTGGATGCAATCTCTCGTGGCTCATTCCCTAAATCAGTAGCTCATTTTGACCGCCCCCCTCCATTACCTCTATACTTGAAACCCTTTGTTTCACTGGGATAACCACTTGTACTTATTTCACTACTTTGCACATGACTCTGCCAATGTCAAACACTGTTGCTGCTTCGGCAGAAGACTTTCTGTGCATCTTATCTTTCCTAACCCCCTGCCCCACCTCTGCTCCCACTTTTTGCAATTCAATATTGGCCAAGGTCGATCTTGCCCTCAGGCATGCTTGGGCAGACTCGACCCTCAAAAAATACTGGGGTAGTGTGGCAGCCTTCCACACATTCTGTGAAAAGGAACATGTCCCCAGACACAAGCGCTTGCTGCCAAGCAAACAACTTCTTTGTGCGTTCGTGGCTTCACACATAGGGACCCCTCACTGGTGACATGGTCCTCTCTCACATGTCCACATTGAAAGCTTGGGATGTCTACAACAACCACTCAATGTTGCTTACCCTCACCCGACACCTCTCCCCCACAGACCCCTTCGACACTTGCTGCCTAGCAATGGCATGCTTTGCATTCTGGGGACAGATCCAATTGGGAGAGATCCTCTCTGCCTGGGAGAAGTCGTTCAAACCTCTTACCATCTCTTGTCGCCACCACCTATTCCCTCCATTCAACTCAAATGGCTCACGAAAATGCCATCTTCCTTTCACGAAAGTGGCCAAATTTAAAGGGGAGGATGTGGTGATCTGCCGTCAGAACAACCCCTCTGACCCCATTGCAGCAATCAAGAACCATCTCTCAGCAAACTGGATCCCATAAATCTCCCACTATTCTCATTCATCTCAGACAGGGGTTGGTGCTGCCTCACAAAGAAAATAGTTATCTTCCCCCTCTCATTGGCTGCCACCGTTATCTCTTCATCTCCGCTGTTCTCTCACCCTATCCCCTTATAGCCATATTACCTCACACAGTCAGTCTCTTATCATATCCCATGACATACTTCTATTTCCACTCCACTCTTCCTTTTCCTGCCATCACCTTCTTACTTACAAACTGCTCTCATGTTATGTCGTACAGTAACCCTTAGCCCTCGTTCCCTATTTAGTTAGAGTACCATGTCCATTCCTTGGTCTGTGCGCCTGCAGCACTACTATTTAATACATCCCTAGACGACCTTGGAACTCCAGTTCTAAGATAGTCGTCTAGGTCTTGGGTACTCACCTTGAGAGTCAGCAGTTAAGTATTCAAGATCTCGGTACCTCCCGGTACAGTGAGTCAAGAAGAAAGCAGACTACAAGATATCCTCTTTAGGATTAACCTCAGCGAGTTCACGCCATTTACTTCATCTTTACGTTGATTCCTTCATCCTTTCGGATCAGTTCCTCGTCATCACCCTAGCATTGTCCATTTAGGTTTTGACTCACAACAGATTTGGTCATTCAACAACATCGCTACCGTGTCTGGTCACTCCTTCTGCATAGGTGGGACAACTGAATTCCTCCTCGCCGGCATTCCCCCAGACATGGTGAAGGCTCTGGGGTGCTGGTCATTAGATGCCTTTCTGCATTATTGGCACTCTTTGGAACTCCTGGTCCCACTGCACGTCAAGTCTCTCCCAGCTCCACCTTCCAGGTTGGGGGAGGGGTGTGCTATCAACCATTGCACTCCCATGGCATCGCCTCTTCATCTGGGTCGGTCCTTTTCCTCTGGTCCCAAGCACACCCTGGTTGGGCATCACCCTTCCTGGTCACATGGTCATCCTGACACCAGTGCAAACCCTCTGGTGCTTCCAGCCAGGCTTCCCACAAACCGCTGACACTCCAGTTCAGGTTTCCATCCAACCGCTCTGGGCAGGGTGACATCTGCCCTCCACCCAAACATAAGGAAGACCTGTCTTAGGTGTCCAGCACACTGTGCACTCGTCCTGTCATCTATAGTTTCTCTGTACACACATATATAGTTTTGTCTCAACGCGAACAGCCCGAAACTTCAAATTTCTTATATTAACAAGGAGCCCCCGCAAGATGAGGAGAATGAGAGCAACCCTCCAACTCAGTACTGTCCCAGTGGTGGGGAGAGATTGCCAAGAATAAGAGACCAGCCATCTATGGGCTCTCAGCATTCAGCCACTGGTAAAAAACCACTAAGGAAGAATATTGTGCATGAGGAGGATAAGAAAGGTGGTCAAGTTCAGCTTCTTCCCATGGAGAAATTGCCAAGGCTTATATGCAGGCTGCACCAGAATGTCAAGCAGAGTTTACCAATATTAAGGGACAAGGTAGTCACTCAGCCTACAGACTTTGACCAGAGATCGACAGGGGAGGATAGTGATCCCCATTTCCCTGGTGGGAAGAAGTCACCCAAGAAAAGGGAGAAGGAAGTCATGCTCCCTCCAGAAATTAACCAGGGGAGACAGCCCAGAAAGAAGGATGGCAATGAGGAGTTGACTGGAGGCAGCTCAGGCCGAAACAATTGAGAACTGAGACGGACTGGTAGATTTATCAATGATGGCTATGGCTGTTTGTTATCCATGAACTTGTGTTGTTCTTGCTTTCTCGTCCTATAGCAGTCCTGATTAGGCCTTCTATTGCTTCGTCTGTGCCTGCGCGGGGGCTGAGGAGGTCTCCGCTTTCCTGTCTTTCAAAGTTCGGGTTTTTCTGTATTCTTGGTAGCCAGAAAAAGCTGTGTTTCCTATTGTTTTTACTAAGTATCAAGCAATATCTACATGGGAATTGCTAAAAGTGGCAGTGTGAAGGCGAGTACAGTAGACTTTCTCATACTGCATAGCGTTGGGGGGCTGCACTCAAGCCCTCTCCCAGCCAAAATGCACATCCGTGAAGTTCGATTGCAACAGTAGCTTGTAGGGAGGAGTGGGCAGTGTACATACTACATACTAGTAGGCATGTACATGGCAGGAGTGAGAATGTGGGCAAAAGCCCCAGAGGCTTTCCGGCCTGACGCACTGTGAGGGCGAGCGAGCTGCAAGGGTGGGATGGGTACCAAGCAGGTCACTGAGTGAGCCCATGAGCAAAGTGCGACGGACAAGCATAGGTTGGACATTGGACCTGCGAGAGGGAGTGGTGGGTGGTGCAAAGATGAGGAGTGGGCAAGGCACTCAATGCGAGGGAGCCAGCTTGCTGGCAAGGGCGAGGAGACATGCCCTGACTCACTCCTGTATGGACTAACCTCTAGGGAGTTAGGTGGGCCGCAACAGCCTAGACTACCATTTGTCCCTTTGAAGTTCTGATGGGCCATTATGGAAAAGAGGACTGCCATAAGCAGGGTGCTCGGCTTACAAAGCATGTACAGTTTAGCTTGGTTACTTGGGAAGTTCAAAGTACACTCAGTGGTTCACGTGAGCTTCAGCCTTTGTTGTGCCGACGAGTGGCCGAAGAGGGTTTTCGGGCTCCGACATCTATGAGCGATAAGATGTGCAATCATGTGATTGTACATCTTGATCCACTTCTTTGATGTCGGCTCACTTCACCGTCTCACTCTAGCACATTTTTTGCTGCTCTCACCCCTGTCTGCTCTTATCTCCATGCCTCCTCGTACTCATGCTAGGTCTGCCCTTCTAGGGATTGCTGAGAGCCCCCCTGGGTGGGCTCTGTTGTCCCCTGTGGAGGAAGACCCTGCCCTTCCTGACAATGTCTCCTCAGGTGATGTTACTCAGGACCCCTCACCCTCGCGGGCTTCAGAGTGCACAGATGCCCCCTTCCACACTGCCTTGGCGGAGATGGCCAGTGCAGTGGAGCATGTCCCTGATATTATTCTCTGCCCCCCCTCAGATGAGTGATGTCTTTCTTGTCAAAGACATCGGTGAACGCCTGAAAAGCTGTGGGGAGAGAAACCTCTGTTTTCTCTGTCTGTTGGGCGATAACTGTGGACATCATTGTCTGTCATACCACGAATTCTGGTATGTTGCCAGTAGAGTTGAAAAACCTAGCCCGTTGGATAGGTGTCCATTGACAAAATGTGTCATAGAGCTCTCTCTGGGTATGCTCTTCTTTATCATAGCCAAAATACCGTAGCAGGTATTGTTGTTGGAGTGCTTCTGATTTGAAGCCACTCATCTGCTTATATTTGGAAGGGGTTATCATAACCCGTCCTTCCGTCCAGTCAACGTCTGGATTCAGGGCCCGAAGCCAGGGCAGTCCTAGAATCACGTCGTCCTTGCTGCAGTTGAGGATGCAAAGGTCCTGCCACTCTTTCACTCCTCCGTAGTCAAGCACCACATTGGTCTTGAATTTGATGGTCCCCGATTGATTGGGTGACCCGTCGACATTCCACACCTTGAGGGGCGTGTCCATCTTGAAGGTTGGTAGCTTCAAGCGTCGTACCATGCTAAGGCTGATAAAGCAGCCAGTAGCTCCACTGTGAATCAAAGCATTAGTGCCAACAATTTTGCCGTCCTGTCTCCAGATCGAAAGAGGAATCTGAATAGAATTACTCTTCAATACAGAAATAAATACAGGAGCAATTGTGACGGAAGGAGATGACATTGGTCCATCCCTTCCCTGTAAAAATGTAAAGCAGAGGGTGCACCTGCACCAGTGGAAATCCTATCACCCTCCTTAGTTGAGGGTCCTCCCTGCACATCAAGGCTAGGGACATATGCAGGATGCTCATGGGCGGTGAGTGCATTGATGGTTTTGTCCCATCCTTCTGCTGCAGCAGTATCATTAGCCTCATCCAGAGGCACTCCCTGTTCATCCAGCCCTACTTCATAGGCTGTCTTCAGGGTCCTAAGAATCTTGTTGCGTCCTTCAGTGCGCGATAGCCCCTTGAGATAGGCATCCAAGGGGTCCTGTGATACAGCAGGATTTTGGTGGGAAGTGGGGGATGTCGTGGCGACCACACACGTGTAGGTTCTGCAACTGGGTTTTGGAGAAGGCTTGTTGCGAGTGTAACCAGGATGGCTACAAGTGGTGCACCCCACTTTCTGGCAAATAAAACAATGCCTTTTCCGATAAAGTTGGGCTTGTTCTTCTGGCATGATTGTAAGACAATCCACATCCATAGCATGGGGGTTGCAACGACCATGACCTCCTCCATACGCAGACCTAGGCCCTTTCTGGAAGTGGTGGATCCACTTGAAGTTTCCCTCAATCTCTGAGGCCTTGGTATAGATGTCTTGCATCCCGGTGCCAGTCTTGAGTATGCTGGAGAGGGTGATGTGGGTGGCAATATCTTTGTCCAACCCTCGTAGGAACCATTCACTAAGAGCACCAAGGTCTTTGATTCCCGATCATTCAGAGAGGACAGTGAAGTCAGAGATGTAATCTCCAAAAGCTTTGTCACCCTTTCCATGTTGGTAGAGGGAGGTGAGGTTGACCCTGGCCTGGATGGCGGCATCATATGGGGAGAAGGTAACTTTGAAAGCATCTTTAATGATTGAGAAGGTCTTGTTGGCATCAGGTACTGTGTCGTCCAAGAGTTGGGTAAGCCACATTTCCACGAAGGCTTTCCCTCTATCTCCCTCCATTCTGTTGAGGAAGATGAATGATTTGGCCCTTTCTCCGTACTTGTCGGCATGAAGGAAAAAGTATCCCATCATGGCTTTGAGCCATCTGTTAGCGTCCGAAGTTTTTCCATTGAACGGTTCAGGGAGGGCAGCTTTGGTGTCTCCTGTCATATCTTCATCGTCGTCATCGTCAAAGTCAGCGGGTTCGTTTGGGTCTGGGTTGGGCGGTGGTGGGGGAGCGTCAGGGAGCCCTCTAAAGAAAAGGTCTTCTTCATCTTCCTTGATGGGGGAAGGAGAGTGTCTGGCTTCAACCGATGTACTGTGGACTAGTACAGGGGGAGCGGGATGGTGTCCTTCTGAGGAAGTGCGAGAGATGGCAGGAGAAGGTGTTTGATGTTGAGGGGGGGGAGGAAGGGTGGTTCCGCCAATCATAATAGGTGTACCCTAACATGATGCATTTCTTTACGTGTGGTTGGAATTTTTCCCCCCCCCACTGCTCCTTGGGCATGTAGGCATAGGCCAGACATCCAAAAGGGTGGAAGAGTGTAGGATCGACCTGATGGTTGAAGAAGACTTGGTAGGGGACTTTGCCATGTAGTCTGGAGGTCAGATTCCATGCAGAGATGTAGGCTGCGGTGGACATGGCATCTGCCCAGAAAGACTTTGGAAGTTTTGATTCTTCCAGCATGGTGTTTGCTAGCATGGCCAGCATTTGATTTGTGCATTCTGCCAAGCTGTTCTGTTCTGGGGTGTACAGGGCGGAGGTTTCAAGAAGTGTGCCATCAGTTCGGAGTTGGTCCTGGAAGGCTTTGTTGGTGTACTCCGTTCCACCATCACTTCAAATGAACTTAGTGTAGAGTTTGGAGAAGTCCTCTTGTCTGATTTCCATGCGAAGTAGGGTTTGGACATCTGCTTTCCATTGGTTGTAGATCTGTAGGGCTTCACTCTTATGTCTCATGAAGTAAACCCAGGGGCAACAGCTGAAGTCGTCGATGATGACGAGCCAGAATCTGTAGCCTTTGCATGATCTTGGAGTGATCGGACTTCCAACATCCATGTGCACTATCTCAAGGGGGTGTGTGCTCTGAGGTTCATCCTGGGTCCCAAAAGGTAGTCATTTCATCTTCCCAAGTGGCACACATCACAGAATGTGGGTGTTCTGGTAAGTGTGTCAATTCCCTGGAGTTGGTCAGACTTGACCATATGTTGTATTCGGTTAATGGACATGTGTCCCATCTGCCTGTGAAGGAGGTTGATGTCTATGGACGTGTGGACTGCTTCCTTTTGGTCCTTCGGGGTTACTCTGGCATGATAAAGCCCAGCTGTATGATCAGCAACTAAGATGGTGTCATGATCCTTCTGAACATAGCAATTGTTTGATTTTGCTGGGAAGACAGTGGAACGGCCAATGGAGGCAAGTTTTGTTTATGGAGATGCGTGAGATCTGGAACTCCAGGATCAGGAGAACATTTGATAGGATGACCTTGAAAGTGTTATTTGACACTTTTGATAGGAGTGGTACTGTTCCAATTCTGATGGCATGCACAACAGAGTTATCTCTGAGGGTGAATGGTTGTGGTGGGTGGAGTGGTTGGGATGTTTGGAACCAGGATTGGTGTGGGACCATGTGTGATGTTGCTCCAGAATCTATGATCAATGTATTTCTCCCACTTGCACTGTGCTCGGATGACGAATAGGCCTGAATGCATTGGATTAAGGATTTTGATACATTATCACAAGCTATATTTGCTGAGTCCAGAGGATCTGGAGCTCCTTCCATTGGATTTGCCCTTTCCTTTCCTTTTCCCAGTTTCCTGAATTTTCCTTCTCTCAACTCTGCGACCCATTTTTTGTAGTGGAAATAGTCAGCAGAGTTGTGCATTTTGGCGAGATGGTGTTCACACCAGGTGGAAGCATTCGGAGGATGAGTGGAGGTTTTGGCAGTTTCAGAGGCTTTCATGGCTGATTCTGGGTGTCCAGATGGATATAGGCAGGCATCCTCAGCGATGATGCAGGTCTCCACTGTGTCAAAGGTTGGTTTGCTGTCCTCCGTGGTGTTGATCAGTGATGACTTGAACAGTTCCCATTCTGGAGTTTTGGAAAGGGAGTTGAGTAGGATGAATGCCATGACTTTTGAGTCAACAGTGAACTTCATACCAGCGAGTCGGGACTCAGAAGTCCAGAGTGACATGATGTGTTCCAAGATGTCAGAGTTTCCCTTCCATTTTACATTGAATAGCTGTTGGAAAATGTGGAAGGCGGAAGAGATGCTCGGAGTGTTGAGGAGTGAGATGAGTTTATCCCAAAGTGCCTATGCAGAGGTGCAAGACTCCATCTTGAGTAGCAAGGCATCAGAGAGGTGTTCCTGTCTAATGCCATGTGCTTTTTCATTGTGCTCCTGCCAGTTGTGAATGTCCAAAGTGGTAACTCTGGTGGTTCCGAGGGCAGGCTATAGGTCTGTTCCGGAGACTGCTCCATAGACTTTGCTACTTCAGAGTTTCTGGGTGGTCTTGACCTTCCATAGTGGGAAGGTCTCAGGTCTGGTTAGGATTTCGTTATCTTTGATGTTATCCAATGTCATGTTTGATGACAGGTAGTGAAAAGATGGAAGGGTTGGATGGTGGCGTTGGATAGCTGATAGCTGGAGTTTGCTTGGGAATGGGTTGTGTTTGAGGGATATGTGGGTGTGCTGAGGGGTGCACGAGTGGGTGAGTTGTTCGTTTGGTTTGCGTGAGCAGGGCTCATAACCTGTCAAAGTCCAGAGTTTGAGGGTCTGGAGTTTGGATGGAGTAAGTCCAGTGCTGTGCATACCAGAACTCAGCTGTTGCCTAAGTCAGGCAAGAACAACTCAATATTTACCTGTGCATACTGGAACTACAGTACATCAGTCTCAGAGTAGGTAGTCTATAGTAGGGAGCTCACCTCAGCTGTTGCCTAAGTCAGGCAAGAACAACTGAGGTATTGTGGAAATGGAATGGAGTTTATTGTTGGAGTTCAAATATCATATACAACCACGGTCACTTACTTAATCATGTTTCATCTATATGTGTTGTTTCGTCTCTTTCAACACACCTCAGTTGCTTGCTATAGTCAACTGAGGTAAGATATATTCTCTACACAGACTTATACACTTTACTCACATTCCTGTAGTCTTACACTTACTATAGGTTATGAGCCCTGTTTGCTTCAATTAAAAAGACTCGAAACTATAATATTGTAGAAGCAAACTCACAAGATGTCACAAGCAGGAGATAGAGTACTCAAGGTCCCGAAGTTAGATTCTTCAGGGAAAGACTGGTTCATTTGGAAGAATCAGCTCAAAGTCTCACTCTCGGCACAAAAGCTCATCGGATACCTCCATGGCAAGACGCCACTGCTGACACACCCCAGTGTAGGGAAGTCATCAGAATGGACAGCAACCACACCTGCAGAAATCAAGGCTATCACTGACTATGACAAAGCCCTTGAAAAGTGGAATGAAGAAGATTCTACTATAAAACAATGGATTGCCATCACTATTCCTGACTCTCTCTTTATCAACATCATGTCATTGCCAACCATGCACAAATACTACGAAAACCTTCAAAAGAAATTTGAAAACTGATCATGTATTGTCGGTGTCAAGAAAAGACACCAACTTAGTGAATTGAAGTTGAAGGAAGGCGGTGATGCGCAGGCCCACTTTGAGAAAGTAAAAACTCTCTGTGAGGAGCTCACATCACTAGGCCATCCCATCTCTGACGATGACCTGTTCAATATGATATACATATGTATCATTGCCTCGCTCCTACAATGCTATCCTTACCTCCATCTCGACAAACATGATGTTGCAGAAGACCACCATCATGTCTAATGAACTCATGGGATGGTCATAGACACCTATGAACAGTTAGTCACCAAAGGCACAGTAAGACCTAAAGCAGAAAAGGATGATGCAGCCTTCAACATGGACGCGAAGAAAGGCAAACCTCACACAAGAAAGAGGTTTGATGGCAACTGCAACAACTGTGGCTGGTATGGACACCGTGGTCAAGACTGTTGGGAAGAAGGAGGTGGCAAGCATGGACAGGCACTGAAAGGGTGGAAATCTAGAGGAAAGAAAAGCAAGGAATTGAAGTCCTCGGAGTCAGCGCACGTTGCGACTAATAATAACAAGCCAGATGCTGTCTTGTTAGCAGAAAGCTTCGACAAGGAGATAGAAGCAATATCAACTTTACCTTTCGCTACCCTCACCCATTTGACTACCCCATCCTCCACAGTCAAGCTATACAACAGCAGAGCATCACGTCCCACCTCCAACTCTACTCCCCGCACCAAAGTCCGAGAACTGGATCAGTTTGACGGGACAGATCCCCGCAAACTCCGGGTTTTCTTGGTACAATGCAAACTAAACTTCCAAGACCACCCAAAGGCATTCAGGACAGGATGCGCCAAAGTTACCTTTGCGCAATCTCACCTGAAGGGCATGGCTCTGGAGTGGTTTGAACCAGACCTCCTCCAAATGTAAGACCCCAACCAATGTCTCCTCTGGATGGACAATTTCAAGGAATTCATCCTGGAACTCCAGGTGAACTTCAGTCCACATGATCCCGTCGGAGATGCGGAGCATCAACTCGACCACTTGTCCATGAAAGACAGACAATACATCAACAAGTATGTGGCCAAATTCAATAGGATTGCTTCGCAAGTCTGTGGATACGGAGAAGGTGCCCTCCAGAACCATTTCTACAATGGTCTGCCGGACCAAATCAAGGACGAGATTTCCCATGTTGGGAAACCACCGACACTCTCCGAACTCCAGCATCTCGCTCAGGCAATCGATGTGCGCTACTGGGAGCACAAGTCTGAAATCATTCACCAGATGAAACCATCTAACCAAGGATCGACGTCCAAGACGTCTGATAAACCCTCCACTTTCTTGTCCTTCTCCACATGCCCCTCCGGAAACCGCAAGGACTCGAAAGAGTCAAAAGAGAAAGGCACCTCCACCTCCACTCAGAAACTGGACCTGTCGTCCAAGTTAGGAAAAGATGGCAAGCTCACTTTGGAGGAACGAAAGCACCGCTTCGACAACAAATTATGCATGTTTTGTGGTCTAGTTGGCCACATGGCCAAAGACTGCCCTAAGTGCACCTCCAAGGCAGCCAAAGGTTGTGCGGTGACAACCACCACTCTGGAAAACAAACTGGAGGTCTCTGCCTCGGAGACAAAAAAATAGTCCACAACCCCTCTGACTCCACATAGACAGAAGGTTGCATTGAACCCATCCATGCACCCAAGGAGATCTGTCTCAATGCATCTGCTCTTTCCAACCCTAAGTCACTTATGCCTTCCGTCACACTTGTATCTTATCTGATCTCTCCTTTCCCCGCTCTTGTCGACTCAGGATCTTCCGATTGTTTTGTCGATACAGCATTCATAAATAAACATAATCTTTCCACCTACCCCGTGCCCCTGCTCCAACTCTGACTCTTCAATGGAACATCCAACAGCACAATCACCTGAGCCATCAACCTTACCGTCCACTTCCTAACCAGTGATATCACTCCAACGATGTTTTACATCACTCCGCTGGACTCCACCTGCTCCCTTGTTTTGGGACACAACTGGTTCACCCGCCACAATCCATTTATTGATTGGGTTTGGAGCAGTATCATGTTCCGCCCACCTGAACAGGACTTGCCAGCACCTTCAAGCTCTCCTCCGAAGCCTCCGGAATCATTTCCTCCAGCTGAACCCACCCCCTCTGATTCACCGTGTTTTTCCAATCGCAAGGCTTCACCTATAGCGATGATCAGTGCTCCAGCATTCACACTGGCTTGTTGACTAGAAGGCTCCGTTCAGTTTAGCCTGCAACTCCGCCCCTAGGATACTGACCTACAGTCGCTCCTCCCGAGGAGATCAATCTCTCCGGAGTTCCTCCGGAATATCATGACTTCACTGATGTCTTCAGTAAGAGTAAAGCCTCAAAGCTTGCTCCACATCGCGAGCATGACCTAAAGATTGACCTCGAGGATGGAGCCTCTCCTCCACTGGGCACTACCTATTCCCTTTCCCCTTCCAAACTCGGCTCCCTCCGTGCGTTCCTCAATGAGCACCTCGCTATGGGGTTCATCCATCCCTCTTCCTCTGCCCACGCCACTCCAGTCCTCTTTGTCCACAAGAAGGACAGTTCCCTCCACCCTTGCATCAACTCCCAGGGACTCAACAAGATCACGAAGAAAGACCGCTACCCACTCCCCCGCATCTCTGACTTCCTAGACGCTCCAAGCCGTGCTAAGATCTACTCCAAAATCAACCTCTGGCATGCCTACCACCTAGTCCGCATCACCAAGGGAGATGAATGGAAGACATCTTTCCGGATGCGCTATGGCTCGTATGAGTGGCTAGTTATGCCATTCGGTCTCACCAATGCCCCTGCAGCATTCCAGCGGTTTATCAATACTGTCTTCGCAGATCTGTTGGACGTTTGCGTTATAGTCTACCTGGACGACATATTAATCTACTCCAAGGACAAGGCCTCCCACAAGGAGCATGTCCGAGAGGTCCTCCGGAGACTCCACAAACACGGGCTTTACGCTAAACCCGAGAGGTGTGAGTTCCACACTGACTCTACCGAATACCTGGGCTACTTTATGTCGCCCTCCAGTCTCACCATGTCCTCCGAAAAAGTCAAAACAGTGCAGGGCTGGCCAGAACCTTGGAAAGTGAAGGACATCCAGTCCTTCCTCGGGTTCGCAAACTTCTACCGTCGATTCATCGACAGCTACTCTGAGATTGTAGTACCTTTGACTCGTCTCACTTGCAAAGGTACTCCTTGGAGTTTCTCTGACGACTGTTGCTCCTCTTTCCAGAGATTGAAGGAAGCCTTCACCTCTGCTCCTATCCTGACTCACTGGGTCCCCGATGCTCTGCTGATAGTGGAAACAGACACTTCCGACTACACCATCGCCGGAATCCTCTCCATCCATTGCCCGGATGATGAGATTCAGCCTGTCTGTTTCTACTCACGTACCCTTTCAGCTCCGGAGCTCAATTACGACACCCACGACAAGGAGCTCCTCGCCATTCATGAGTCCTTCCGGACTTGGCGGCATTACCTTGAAGGTTCTGGTACTCCGATCGACGTCGTCACCGACTACAAGAACTTGGAATACTTCGCCACTTCCAAACTCCTGACCCGGCATCAAGCCCGGTGGTCGGAGTTCCTCTCCCAGTTCAACATGGTTGTCTGTTTCCGCCCTGGATGCCTTGGTGCAAAGCCTGATGCCCTCACTAGACACTGGGACGTCTATCCCAAAGAGGGGGATAAGGACTATGCTCGCATCAATCCCCACAATTTCTGTCCAGTATTTACCCAAGAACAGCTCGCGTCGTCCCTCTGAGCAACCTATCTCGCTGCTCTGGTACTCCGAGCTAGCACCTTGTTCGATGTGGAGCAACTCCACAGCAACATCCTCTCTGCACTTCCCTCTGACCCACTGGCCAAACTCCACATGTCCACCTCTGAAGCACCAGACTCGCGTTGGTCAGTTGGCACTGACGGATTCCTCCATCTAGATAACCGTATCTACGTCCCAGATGCCAACGTCCTCCGACTCCGAGTCCTCCGATACAAACATGATCACCCACTCTCCGGACACTTCAGTCAGAACTGAACCTTGGAACTGATTCACCGTGAATATACATGGCCAGGTATTAGGACATTCGTCAAGAAGTATGTCTTCTCCTGTACCTCCTGTGCGCGTGCAAAGGTTCCAAGACACCGGCCTTATAGTCTCCTAAAACAACTCCCCATCCCAGAGAAGCCATGGAATTCCATCTCCATGGACTTCATTGAACAACTCCCCGCTTCCTCCGGATACACCACTATTCTCGTTGTCGTAGATCAACTATCCAAACAATGTATATTCATTCCAACACACGACACAGTCACGTCTCCGGAGCTAGCAAAGCTCTTCCTACTCCATGTCTTCTCCAAGCACGAAGTTCCCTCCCATGTCACCTCTGATAGAGGTTTGGAGTTCATGTCCCACTTCTTCTGCTCACTTGGCAAAGCTTTAGATATCCACCTCCACTTCACCTCCGGTTACCACCCCGAAGGAGACGGTTAGACGAGTGTATGAACCAAACGTTAGAACAGTACCTCCAAGTGTATTGCAATTACCAGCAAGACAACTGGTCCGAACTCCTGCCCCTCACGGAGTTCGCTTATAACAATGCTCCGAGTGCAACTACTGGCGTCTCCAGGTTCTTTGCCAACAAAGGCTACCATCCCAACATCACAGTACATCCCGAGTGCAATCTCACCTCCGCCAAGGCACGAGACTACTCCATCGACCTCGATTCCCTCCACCAATTCCTCCATGAAGAAATGGCTGCAGCTCAGAAGCGATACCAAGGATCCATGGATGCTAGATGAACTCCGGCTCCGGACTTCAAAGTCGGAGATCAGGTTTTCGTCAAAGCAAAGTACTTCCGCTCTACTAGGCCCTCTAAGAAACTCTCCGAGAAGAACTTAGGGCCTTACAGTGTCATCACTCAGGCAGGTTCCCACTCCTTTACACTCCGTCTTCCAGACTCTATGAAATCGGTTCACCCTGTTCTTCATGTGTTGCAATTACATAGAACCCTCCATACCCAACACAATTCCAAATAGGGTACAACCTCCGCCACCTCTGATCAAAGCAGATGGTGAACCGGAGTTCAAGATCTCTGAGATCCTCAACTCCAAGATTGATCAACGAAGATGCAACTGCAAGTTGCTCTACCTAGTGCATTGGTCTGGATATGAAGGTACTGATGATGAAACATCGTGGTTACTGGCCACTGAACTTGGTCACGCCTCCAAACTCATTCAAGACTTTCACCTCCAATATCTGGACAAACCCGGATCTCACTCTGAATGACCACTCAAACAACTTTATTGACAAAAAGAAGTTACAACTATCTACACTTCTCTGTCGTTCTCGGATTCTTCCAACCCCTCCCCATCCTCGTCCTCATCATCTCCGTCCTCCTCATCCACGTCCTCCACTTCTCCGCTCTCTGCTCTGCTTCCCGAAGCCACCTTCTTCCCCCAACCACTCCAGCCAGGAATCTTTTCCAACTCCTTGGAGTTGCCCCCTTCGGCCCTCTCCACCTCCAATTCCCCTACCTCCTCTGGGTCCAACTCCCCTTCTTCATACTCCTTGTCCTCCCTGGACTCCAACTCCACTCCAAAAACCTCCGCTGCCTTCAGCTGCATGAGCTGGTTCAAGAGCACATTCTGGCGATTAGATCGCCAGAGCACACCCCTGACCAACTCCTGGAGGCTCTTCATCATGGCCATAGAGGCCCGAATCACCTCCACAGCCTCCAAGCTGCATTCACGCTGCTCGGACTTCTTCCCCTTACTGGACCCATTCTCCATCTGTGCCCTCTTCTTGTCCCCCCGTGGCGACTCCTCCTCCATCCTCTTCCAACGTCGCACCACCTTCTCTGCACCCTCTGCACCCGGCCTCACGCACTTACTCTTGCTCTCGATGCAAGCCAGGCAACCCCTTGCCTTGCTGGGCCCGGGCTCACAATCGAAACCACGCTCCCCACATCTAGTGCACTCGCCTTGCCCTTCCCCTTGTCTGTGCTCTGCTCCGCACGGACTTGCTCAGCCTATGCAATCTTGGTCAGTGCACGAGTTTTTGGTAGGAGACCACTCACCCTCTTTTTGGCCACCTCCTCAGCCCTCTTGCACTCGGCCTCCGCCGCCTTGCACTTCGCCTCCTCATTGGCCTTTGCCTTCTTCCGAGCCTCCTCCGCCTTCCACCTCTCCTCCTCCGCCCTCTTTTCCTTCACTCGTCATTGCTGTTCGGTGAACTTCGCTGCGCAGACATCGTCATCATTATTGGCACACTCTGCCAGGTGTTCGTCGGACCAGTTGTTCATGTCAAACATGATGGTTTAGGATAAAGGAGCTGGGCAACCACCAACCGGACTTTATACGCCTCCGAATCAACTGCAATAGAATTCGAACTCCGACCTTTCCTCACTCCGCATTGTATCCTCATTAAGGCCTTCAGGAGTTCAGGCTTAAGAGGGGGATACTGTCATATCCCATGCAAATGCTAAGTCCATCTCCGGTGCTCTGCACCATTTCCATCTCTGTACATACAAACTCCAGTGCAATCTCTTGAAAGACGCAACTCTGGACTTCCGGACACTTACCCGTACTACCTTCCATTTTCTCTCCCTTTCGTAAATACTTCCTGTCACCCCTATTTAGTATACATAGCTCCGCCCTTAGTACCTCTCCGATCCTGTGCTCACCTAGGAGCACAGCTCCGGTTATTCGTCACCTCCAGACCTTTACCAATCCAACTCAGTAAACCTATGCCTCTCCATAGTATATAAACTCCTGTAACTCCTGTACTCTCTCCTCAGTTCGAATATTAACTTAGTTCTCACTCCTGACCTCCGACCTTGAGTCTCGATGACTCCCCTCTGTCATCTCCACTCAACTTAGTACTTCGAAAGTACTTAAGTCCATACCACTCCGAACTCCCTTGTAAATTGGGACCACGAGACTATTGGCAAGGGCGCACCACACACGGTGAAGCCAAGTCCTGCCCCCTTAGTGGCTCCAAGAATCCGGAGTTACACCAGAGTGCACGGATTTAACAGCTAGGTCTTGCATCTCCTTCGTCATCTAGGATGACCTCACTACCTTTAGGCCTCTCAGCCTATAGTGCTCTCATAGAGTTGGCACCTCTTACCTTGCCCACTGGCTGGTCAACCATTGACCACCCCTGCCTTTGTTGACACCCCTTGAGCCCATTGAACCCAAGAAAGGACCTCCTGGTCATCCCTCAGCTGTTGTAGCTCGACCCAAGCTACTCCCACTGTCCACCCCTGAGGACATCCTGTCTTCCTTTTGCCTTCACAGATTCCAACTAGCCTTTACAAGTCAGGCTATCACCTGGTTTGTGACCAACAGTCGAGTCTATGCACTCGAGTTACTTGCCTAGACTCTGCCACCAGCAGTAGTCTTAACACCTCCAAGGTGGAGACCTCTGGTTTGGTTTCTGGAGTTGTGGTTGTCACCGCACGACCTTTAGCTGCCTTAGATGTGGACTTAGGACAATCTTTCACCATATGGCCAGCAAAACCACAGAACATGCACAATTTGTTATCAAAGTGGTGTTTTCGTTCCTCTGAGATGAGCTTGCCATCTTTCCCTAATTTAAACAACAAGTCCAGTTTCGGAGAGGTAGTGGCAGCTTTGCCTTTGGAGTCCTTAGACTCCTTGGTATAAGTGGAGGGGTGTGCAGAGGAGGACATGAAGGTGGATGGTTTCTCAGAGGGCTTGGATGAGGAGGGCTGTGTGGTAGGTGTCTTCGTCTGGCAGCTGATCTCAGACTTGTGCTCCCAATAGCGTGCATCGATCGCCTGAGCGAGGTGATGAAGTTCAGAGAGAGTTGGAGGTCTTCCAACATGAGATATCTTGTCCTTGATGCAGTCCAGCAGACCATTGTAGAAATGGTGTCAGAGGGCACCTTCTTCATACAGTATCTGTGGACTTGCAAAGCAATCCTATGAAACTTGACCACATACTTATTGATGTGTTGTCCCTCTTCCATGGACAGATGATTTAGTTGGTGCTCCACATCTCTGTCAGGGTTGTGTGGACCAAAATTCGCCTGGAGTTCCAGGACAAACTCCTTGTACAGTAGTTGTCCATCCAGAACAGACATTGGTTGGGATCTTCCATCTGGAGTAGGTCTGGTTTGAACCACTCCAGTGCCATACCTTTTAGGTATGACTGTGTGAATATAGTATAACTTTAGTGCGGTCAGAGCCAAACACTCTAGGGTGGTCTTGGAAATTCAATTCACATTGCACTAGGAAAACTCAGAGTTTTCAGGGATCTGTCCCATCAAACTGATCTGGTTCTCGTACTTTAGTGTGGGGGGTAGAGTCAGAGGGGGGACAGCAAGTGGAGTGAGTGAGACCATTGATGGCATTGGCAAGCAGGGCAAGGGTATTTCATGGGATGTGTTTGTCATCAGTCTCCTTGTCTGGTTTGTTGTTTACATGGAAATTGGGATCATTACTGTGATCATCTGGATCATTATTGGGGTTGCCTCCTGGGATGCCTGGAGCTCCTGGAGCATCACTGGCATTTGGAGTCCACCAGGTGGACACCCTTTGAGTTGAATGTATGTAGCTGCTGATGCGTCCAGTGTCCACATCATCTTGCCACTCCCAAAATGACGCATTTTGGAGACAATCAACTTTGTAAACACTTTAACTTTAAAGTTGTGCATGCTGGAAAGCCACAAAAGAGACAGCTTCATGTGGGTGTGAGTGTGCTCATGGAGGAACAAGGGTAGCCTCTCAAGTACAAGGGCCTGGACATCAGAGGCAGTCTTCATATCCAATCTCTTGTTTGAGACTTTATACTTCTCTTGAATGACAGTGCTCAAGTGTCACGATTGGAGCACGATTGGAGCGATGCATAGAAGCCTGTAGGTGCATAGTTAGTCATGATATAAATATCCCTGCTCTAGCCAAATCATAATGTTTACACACTTTCCAAAAGATTCTCTTGCAGTGTGGCAAAAATAGAGTTGCTGAAAAGCTGGTACTCGTTCATATCGTCGGTGATCACAATCTGACTGGGTTTCTGCAGATCATCCAGATCATCCCATCCTTCTTCATTCCATTCTGCCGATAAAGTCTGGTCCAAGAACATTTTTGAAGCTTTCTGGCGATGCATACCCAGCAAGATAGGCGATATCTTCATCTTGCTTATTGTGCCAGAGGCAATAGCATGGCTATTGACAGCCAAATTGAGCAACTCTGCCATGTAACTGGGGACCAAGTAAGTGGACAACCACTGACTGGAATAGAGCAGGACACACATTTAACTCAAAGGGCATCCACCTTCTGGACTCTGAATGCCGGTGATGCTCCAGGAGCTCCAGGCATCCCAGGAGGCAACCCCAATAATGATCCAGATGATCACAGTAATGATCCCAATTTCCATGTAAACAACAAACCAGACAAGGAGACTGATGACAAACACATCC
>JBBPRX010000019.1:0-41299 GCA_038093195.1 Boletus fagicola
CGCATCAATCCCTCCGTGCAGATCCCGTTACCGAGCAGTTCGTCGAAATCAGAAACTGTGCCAGCCATCCCACGTACCAAGGTGATAGGTCAGGAATCGCCACCTATCGACATTTCCCGTCCCGTCGCGGGAGCTGTCCCAACAACCACAAGCGCGCCCGTTCCACTATTACCAGGTCGACAGTCTCATCCTAAGTCCAGTCATACGAAGACACCAACGTTGAAGGACATGCTTTCCCGCGATCGTCAGAGGGAAGAGGTCGTGAAAGCACGTAAGAAGAGAAAAGAGGATCACGAAGGGTTAGCAGCTTTCTTGAAGGAACTCTGATCACATTGGCTACTCGATCAGTACGCACTTCTTACTCTCTCCCCTGTGCTGGCTTGGGCTCATACGGTGACAACGTCATTGTAGCTCTGTTTTTTCTACATGGCTCAAACAAACTTCACCAGACAGACTAGCAAGACTTTGCAGAAGCGTTGTACCTCGGCAGCTGGAGTTCTAGCCAGTGTGCAAAACATCGAGTGTAGCAAGGTTCTTTCAATTCTCCCCAGACCCCTCAATCCACCACTCCCTTTTACGTTCTAGGCTAGCGGTATCCTAGAGTTTAGTCCGTGCGTGAGGAAGTGAGACGGTAGCTGAGCTTTCAGCACCAGCTGCCGCCTCACCTCCCTGTCGTGGCCTGAAACGAGCCTCTTGCAGCCTTTACAGCTAAAATTTGCCACTTGGGTTTTTCGGGAAAAGAAACACAGTTGCAGTACAGGGGCAGCCCAACAACTGAACTCATTCCAGAATGCATTCGTAAGGTGTTGTGCACACCTCGCATGCATAGTCCGACGTATAAAGGGCTTATTCCTTCACGTGTTTGACACCTGGATTCCGGCAGTTTGACCAGCATCTTCAATACTCAGGGGTGACAATTCCGGTGCACAGTTCGTCTGATCGTCATGTGCATGATCCCTCGATCGTGCGTGCACGAGAGACTCCATCGTTGGGCACGCCTTGATTTCGGTCGGTGCGTGTATCCCGTCACCACTGAAACCAAGTCACGAGGGTGCAATCGGATGCTCTCGCTCGACGTGCGCATGTTCTTCTCATGGCGCACCCACCGATTTCGTTTCTACAAGAAGCTCTACAGATACGTTCATGACTCGTAAAAGGGGAGTGGTGGATCGAGATAGTGTATAGGATCCGAGGTATCATCTGAATCCGTTGTTAAAAAGACGCACGCACGAAGCTGAGGATCTATTACTCGCGTGGACATACGGGCATGGTGGCGCTCGCCCGTCGGCTGAGTGGTAATCACCGACGGTTGCAACTCGAGTCCAAACAAGCAGGCTAGCCGACGGAACTGTACGGAAACCCAGCGGGCATTCGTAAGGCAATTCGGCACCATGGATTTGTGTAAAAGACCAAGACGCCACTCTATAAACGAAAATCTAGATACGATCGTGCTTCAACTTATCCGGGTCTGCCTAGGGAGGGATGGGCTACGGCGACTTGGATAGATCCAGTTCAACGTCTACCATCTGCTTCTCATCCTCGATGAACCACCCTGGCCAGAACAGGACATACACAGAAGTAGCAATAACGAGAGGAAGAGTGTCGAGTCCATAAAAGAATGCCTCCGTCGTAGCGAGATAGCCTAGGTAGCCTTGCGAAAGTTCAGCAACCCTGTAGCAACACCGTATCTAGCACAAGCCCATCAGTCGTGTAATCGTGTTCGTTTTGGATGCCAGTTGAATCACAGACACTTACAAGGATACCTATGCAACTGATAGCCAGGGCAGTGGCCAGAGTCCGCCAATCGCGATACCATGGTTGCGCCTCGTCTCGTTCCCATATATCGTGCTCCAGGGTATATACCCGATACAGGAAGCGGATGTAAATACCGCTAAATAAAGTGAACGACACCATTTGGAGCACCAGACCAGCGAGGAAGAGCTGTTCGAAAATGAATTCAGAAATATGCTAAAACACTGTAGCAACAAACGCACGTGCGAGGCTGCAAGCTGCTGAGCTTGGCTACGAGAGACGCTCATTCCTCCTCCGATGGCTTGAATTATGAATGTCGTAATATCCGAGGACACGAAAATGGGCGTCACTTTCTGTACAGGTAGTAAAACGTGCGTAGTGCATGACATATGCCTCGCAAGTCGTCCGAACAAGATATAGTTTGCCGCGATGAATGCACAGGGCTATACAAGACTTGGTGAGCCTCTGAAATAGACTCATCGCACAAATAAAGGGACGTACTGATAACACGACGAATAGATACTCGGCGATGTATATACCCTCGGAGTCAGGGTAGTAATGTAAACCGAACCGACACCCAAATCCGATCGCGTAGGCTGTTTGCTGCTTAGTGCTGTGCCGTTGCATTGCAGAAATACTTACCGTACTCTCCGATAACCATCGCAAGCATCCACTTTGCACCATATCGAAAGGTGTAATAGGTCTGAATGAGTGCCGTCGGCACGACGAATGCTAGCAATCCTAACTTTTAGTCGAGGGTCAGCACTTTGGGTGTGGTTGGCTTTACCAAACGCAACGGCTGTCAAGGTGTTTGACACGATATATCTCAGTGGATTGTAGGGATCATTCTTTGGATCCAAGAACGGGTTTGCTGGTGGTCCGACAGTTTGGCTGGCAGCTGGCGTTGTGAGAGCAAGGATTGCCAGGTAGACCAAGACGCTTTTGACGGAGTGATAGCCTTGTGCGGGCATGGTACCGTCGAGAAGAACAAGCGCGAGTCTGACATGTTGTTCAAGCTGGACCTGCGACTCGGCTATATATGTACTAGTTCAGTATACGACTCGGAAGCGAGTTGAGGCCGCGTGGACCCCACCCAATGACGCACATGCCGAAAGGATGGGTGATACTATTGCGTGCATTAATTCCGGCGCACATTTGCATTTAGATGTTGCATACTACCTCACTCGCTCTTAGTTGTCCCTACGAGCAGGGCTCTTCTAGGCCTTATTTCAAGGTCCTTCGAGGTTGAACGAACTCGATTCGAGTTGCAATGGCCAAGGTCGTGAAACAGTTCGCTCACGCCTTGCCCGAGTTTCAGGTTTTCATTGACAGATTCTTCAAGCGATTGGATACCGCCGCCGTCGGAGGCGTATCGCACTTGACATGCCAGCGGTGAAAATGCTCTGCGTCCGAGCTGTGGCGGGATTCGATCAATTTGAGTGAGATGCGCGCCATTATTACATAAACAACCAATCTGCGAGCATCGTCACTAGTCATAATCTACAACCTACGTGCCCGAGTCCCGCGCAATCGGGACAGGTAGGTTATGCGGTCGACATGGGTTGATGACAGTCTCCAGAACAACCCCAGAACCCTCCTTTTTCATTCCATTCGCTCTCCCTGACCACTTCACGCTCCCGCATGGGCGGAGATAGTCATGTTTGATACACCGTCAGCGAGGTCGTTGGCACGATCGTCAATCAGCCTAGTAACCTTTGAAGTGGATGTCAATCGACAGATTATCCTACCATCGCCATTACATTTACCTTTCCTATCGCGACCGTTCGCCCTGAGATCGATCAAAGTCAACGACATCGGTAGACGATAACAGCATGCGCATTCGCACCTTCGTCCCGCAGTGTGAAACGCCCGAGCTGAGGATAGTCGACAAATCTCTCGACACAAACTGGGAGGGATGTCTCAACGAGTGCAACAACCTTTTGACCTGAACAACGCAATCATTATGACGGCAAGGATTGCAAGACAACAACACGGGTCACCCTTTTTGGCAAATTGAGGCGGCTTCTTCGACTTGCGCCCGGTTGCCTTGTCAAAGTAATGTAGCAGAGCCTGGACGCAGTATATCATTGCGATGACTGACACGGGTGAAAGAGATGAGCGTACTGGTAATGTGACTTCTTCTGACAAAGTATGAACATGCATAACGGCCGAATATCCTGCACAGATGATGTTTTTGTGTTCCAGAATGGCCAGTTGAGCTTCGAATTGCCGTACTGCATGCACGGGGTTATTGGGGCTTGTGAGTACAAAACCGGGGCTGATTTCCTCGTCCTCTACTCCTCGCAATCTTACTCGTACGTTGTCTCCGCACATGGCTGATGATATTTCCTCTTCCAATTCATCGTAGATTGCGGTGATTTCGACGTTGGTTTTGGTGGGCATGAGAACGAGGGAATCTCCTTTGCGAATATGACCTGACTCGATCTTTCCGACTGCGATAGCACCCATATCTTTGTACTTTTCCGAGACGGGCATCATGAGCGGGGCATTGAGCTTTCGATCGACCATGGGAATGTGGTCAAGGTGGTCAAGGAGGGTTAGACCCCTTGAGGGTAATCAGCACTTGGAACTGATACGGAGAAGAATGAAGGCAACACACTTCCACCAGGTACATGTTGACGCGGGGATGGGGTCTTTGAGATTTAGACCAGTATATGCTGAAATAGGTATAAAACTAACGTCCTTTGGATTGAACCCGGCGGCCTTGATAAAGGGTACGAGCTTGTCTTTTATTTCGTTGTAACGGGCTTCTTCCCAGTTAACGGTAACGTCGTCCATCTTGTTGATCACGACGACAACTTTTGAAACGCCGACGGTCTTGACGAGCATGACGTGCTCTCTTGTCTGGCCACCCCTTTCGAAACCGGTCTCAAACTCACCCTTGCGGGCGGAGATGACGAGGACGGCGACATCTGCCTGGGCGGCACCGCTGATCATGGAAGGAACATAGGTCTTGTGGCCGGGGGCGTCGAGGATAGTGTAGCGACGATTCGGGGTCTCAAAGTATCCGCGGCCGACTTCGACGGTCTTGCCTTTGTCACGCTCTTGTGGGGTGGAGTCGAGGGCCCAACTGAGATACCATGACTCTCTTCCTGCTTCCTTTGCTTCGTGTTCGTATTTCTCCATGGTTCTTTTGTCGACGACGCCGGTGATAAAGAGCAAATTACCGCCGAGGGTACTCTTGCCAGCGTCTACGTGGCCGATGAATACGACATTTAGATGTTCCTTTGCTGGGATGATATTGGAGATCAGATGAGAGGATGGAGTGAAATGGGTACTGACCATCACCGAAGAGATCTTTGAGCACTGCTTCATCGGCAACGGACCGGACCTCTTGTGCGATGGCGGATGTACCTGATTTCGATTTCTCTGTGGAGAATATCTTTTTCGAGACCGGGGGAGCTGGGGAAGAGGAGTGTGAGCCCGGGTGTGAGGGGGCAGGGGACTGCTGTGCGGTCGAGGCGGGTGGGCGCTTGGATGGGCCGCCGACGTTGATCGATACCGACTGGGGTGGCGGGGTCGGGGCGGTCTGGGGCGGGGGTGCATTGAATAATCTGCCCGGCACGAATGCGGACGCACTCGCGTTGAGTCTGCTCATGTCGAGGAGCAGATCAGCCGAATATTTTATTTATTTATTTAATCGATCGGGTCTTTATCGCCCTGATCTCGTGACCACGTTAGCATCACGATCATGTCCTCTCTCCACATCGCCCTCGACGCCGCCAACCACATCCTCCTCGACCACGACAGCCCCCACAGCCCGCCCCCCGCCGACGTCCTCCATGCCCGCCTCCTCCGCTTCTACGCTTCCCTCGCCGAACAACCACCGCCCATCCCAGACACCGCCCTCCCCGCCCTCCAGCTCGAGACTGCCCGCGCCGCACTCCACGCACTCCACCGTGTCCAGCTCCTCCTCGACGCCGTCCCGCGCGACACACAAGACACCCCCGCCATCGGCACTCGCCACCTCACCGTCCTAAGGACCCTCCTCACCCTCCTCTTCCGGTGGGGCATCAACCCATTGCTCGCACGTCTCGCTTCCCTATGGCACACGAGCCCTCCCCTCAGCGATCCTTCCACCTCGCGTGCAGACCTCGCAGCACTCTCGGCGTTGTTGTGCACTCTCTTGTCAACCCTCTTCCCCCGCGGTGTGCGCGCACAACCCCCTCAGACTCTCATCACCACAACCATCCTTGACAGACATGTCCCCGATCTTCTCAGGGCCTCCATGACGCTTGCGTGGATGCCCAAGTCACTGTGGCCCCAGGACGACCTCTCTCTCCATGATTTGCGGCCCTCCGTCCTCCGTCTCCTGGAATTGTGCGTCTATATGCGCTGCATATCTGCACAGATGAATCTCAATCTTGTGGTCAAGTCTCCCTCTGTCCCAGGTAATGACCGATCTTGGCGCAGTATTATCGAGCACGCCCCCGCCACCGCCTCATGTCCGCAAATTATGTTCGTCGTTGCTCACAAAGAGCCTGCTTCGTCCGGGAGGTATTCGAGCTCTCTTTGCCGCAGTTTTCGGCGAGCAAGAGGGCTCAGATGATCCCCAGCTAGAAAAGTACGAACGCACTGCTGGCATTCTCATAGCCGTACCTGCGGGCCTCAAGCCAGAGGTTTGAACCTGCCCTGCAATTGCCACATTTTCAACGCTAAGCGTTCATATTCTAGGCATATTTCGCGACCATCATCCCTCGTCTGATGGAATTGTTGTCCTACAATGTTCCTGCGACATACAGGCGCGCCGCTTCTTTTGCCGTCTCTCGGATGTTGGACTCCGAGTTTTTGCATCGCTCATTAGTCTCTTCTCTCGTGTCGTCTATGATCCACCTCCCGATTATACACGGTTCGAGCGTAGATCCCTTTGAAGAAAACCAGGAAGGACTACACTCGGCGGTAGCACCACCGACTCCTACGACAGCCTTGTCTATTCTCACCATTCTCCTACTCAATACAGATCCATCTCCAGTATTCATCACTCATGTCTTATCTCCGGTTGTGCCCGCCCTCTATGCGCTCATATTTCGCCTGGATATAATGAAGGCATCCGACCCTGTTCTTAAGGAGTCAGTTAAAGGGCTACTGGCAACATGGGGTCGTGTAGTTGAGATGCAAGATGGGGTCAACACGCTCTGGTCAGTCATCCAAAGCGAGCGGATTTACTGGGAGGTGGACATCTCGGGTAATATCAGACACGGCGCACCAGAGTACGTGGAGTCTCTAGCTTCAGTTCCAACTTTATGCAACGAACTTCAGTAGATCCACAAAACCTGCTCTTTTGACACCAGAGGACCTCGGCAAGGGGGAGGAAATTATGGAAGAGAACTTCCTAGACCTTTACCCGGATCCTGCACATTTTGTGCGCTACGTCAAGTCGCTTGACCGTCTGGACATGGCCGCCGAGTTGTTTGTCAGATTACTTGAGGTGTACCATTCGGTAGACACCGATCAAGACACCGATCCATCGAGGTGTGCAGATGTCACCCACCTCGATACATGGACTAATCCCTCCTCAGAAGCTTATTGTATCTTCAAATGATTGTTCAGATGCAGACACAACTCTCCGATGATTCATCTCCCACCAACATCCTTCGCAAGCCTGAACATATTATATCATTCGTAAAGCACGCCCTCGGATCCCAGGTGGCACGTGCCCCCTCCTCGACCCTACACAAGGCTGAACATGGGCATGGTCTTGGATTGGAAGATTTAAAGATTGTAGATAAATCAGAGGATTTTGGGGATAGCGACAGCGACGATGAGCCAGGGAAACCGGGTAGCGATCAAGCTGAAAACACCATGACTGGGACCGCGATCAATTTGCTCCTCGCCATATTGGAAGGTATGGGAAGGTATAGGGTATCTCGAGGACTGAAAGTGACGACGTTTACAGCTAACCCCGAATTATCCGCACGGAATGCCCCCGTGCTCAATGAGATTTTTTCGCTTCTTGAACATTTTTCCAATGATGTATCGGAATCGATTAGGGGTTTAGCTCGGGAAGCTAGAATGGTGATGACTGCTCGACTCGCGTCCAGTTCAACATCCTGGTCAGTACCACAGAAAGGAGAAGAAGGACCCCAAGAGATTTATCAAAAAGCCCTGAAGCTTCTTCAAGATCCAATCCTGCCTGTCCGAGCTCATGGCCTGTTACTACTGAGGCAACTTGTGTCGTCTCGTCCTCGTGCATCCACGCCTACAACGGACCCGGCGTTGGTACCTGCTATCATGTCCATCTTCATGCAATCCGTGCAGGACGACGATTCTTATATTTTCCTCAACGCCGTACAGGGTCTTTCTGCGATGGTTGATGCATTCGGCAAAGACGTGTTGGGGAATCTCCTCGAGACGTATACATACAATCTCTCCGCTTCTTCCGTGGGGACATTGTCGAAGCAGGAAGTGGATGCGAAAGTCCGTGTCGGCGAGACTCTGGGACAGGTAATCAGGCAGTGCGGGGACGCGCTCGGTATTTATGGTACGTCCGAACGAGTCGACCGCACCATGACTGATGATCGATCGAATCGACAGCGGATATTATTGTTCCGCGACTCGCATTGGTTTTCCGTTCAAGCTACGCTCCAACTGTTCTCCGGACCTCTGCCGTATCACTCCTCACCCAGTGCGTAAAGACCAGCGCGGTTTCCGTACTTCGTTACATCAATGACCTGGCCACGAGTATGATCGACGTCCTTCAAGTTGAAATGGTTCCTACTGTGCGATCGCCGCCAAAAGATGGCGAGACATGCAAAGACGAGGAACGCGAGGAAACGGAGGTGCTTGACTCCAGACCCACTGCGATTGACCCTAAAATGCCACCTCTCCGACGTGCTGCGCTGCATTTTTGGACGTCACTCCTCCACCAGCTCATCCACGCAACTTACGATGGCACTATGGTGGAGAGATTACCGCCTGCACTCCTTAAGCGAGCAAAGGTCACACTGGGATACATTGCCTCGGTGGACGAGGACGGTATAGTGAGAGTGATGGCCAGAGAAGCGACTGAAGCTATAGACCAACTCAATAAAGCGACATTGGGTATATAATATTTCATTCTGAAGCCAGTCAATGTCGAATTTGATGACTACGACCAAGTATGTACTCCCCGTATCTGTCTCAAACCTGGAAAGCTCGAAAGAGTCTGAGTCATGGAAGGGAGATGATTCATTTCGGTTCCAGTTCCCCGGTTTAGGGCGCAGAGCAAAGGCCGTGGAATGTGGGGTTGGCTGGGGTGAGCCGCCAGACCACGACGAAAGCTCGCGAACCAGCACTAGCGGCGAGGTATATGAAGAAAGAAGAAAAAAAGTATAATTTCACGACAGCGTATGATTGCCCAACGCTCTGCTTATCTCGTCTACTCTGTTTCGAAACGTGCTCCACTTTGCGCTCCCAACGACGAGATACGGGGGTTGATCGCTGTTGGGTTCCGAACCGACGTCGAGTCTTAGAAACGGGTTCGAGACGGCTTGATAAAGGGCCATGTGCAAGGCCTTGAATATCTACAACATCATGACATCAGTGTGTGAGGGTTGTCAGAACCCCCCACGCCCGCAACCAAGGGGTACGAAGGAAGAAAAAAAAAGGACCCGAACCATGGTGACCTCGGGATCCCGTACCACGGCGTCTGTCAACGGAAGGGCCAATACGATCTTGACCTTCAACGGCGTGACGTAGCCATACGCAGCGACGTCGTCCATCGCGTACAACAGCCCGAGGTAACCATCCGTAGGTTTAGTCGTGCCGCTGGCTAAAGAAAGAAGATCAATGTGTTTGGATTTGGTGTGCAACGCGTTCGTCGCATGAAATTAAATTTAAAAAACGGAGGGGCTGACTGCGTTCTTCGATGACGTCCAGGCTCGTGTGGGCGACGTAGTGGTACTTGAGTTCTTGTCCTTTTTGAAAGGTGCGTATTAGGATGGGGTGATTCTGGGGCGAAATGAACGCGACTGCGTTGAGACGGAGTGGTGGAGGCATTCGAGCAGATTACTACGCGGATGTAGCAGACGATGTAATAGCTATACCGTGACATCACACTAACCCTCGCAAACTGAGAACAAACAATTATCGCCATTCTACACATTCTTTCGAACGACTCGTAGGTGCGATGCACTAATAGTAATCATAGGGTTTAAGCTGCTATTACTTATATCCTGGACCAAGCCTGGACTTTTTCAACGATGAGACAGCCTAGGCATGATCCAACGTCAGTCACATCACGGGTTATTGATCAAACGTCATGTCGTATACCTCGTTGGTAAAGTCATATATTCGCTTCTGTGCTGCAAAGAGGATAGCGGCCGTGAGTACGCTTTGGAGGAGTTTACTCCCAGCGCCGCCATACAATCCCTGGAATCCTTCTTCCTTGAAAATGGTCAAAAGCCCATGAAGAGCAGATCTGTAACGTTGAGCGCGTTCATTTCCTGCTTGCAATCGGCTCTTGACAACGCTTCAGAAAAGAGGGGGGGGCGTCTACGTGTCAGGTTTACTGGAAAAAAAAAAGTCATGCACCCTCTTACATGTACGGATACGTCGTCCCAGTAGCAACTAGCAACCGTCAATTTCGATGCTAGGGGTCCAAACGATAGATCGTCGAAGTTGACAACGTACCGAGCTTCGAAAACGCTCCCAACAAAAAGAAATCCCAATCGTTCAACATCGCTAAAGGAGAGCCTCGTTGACTACTCGTCGGCGACAGTCTCGCCATGCGGCTCTTGATCAACGCGTTCTTGAGCTGCTCAAACATGGTGTACTGAATGACCGGATTGACGACCAACACGAGCGCTGGGCCGATGCCTCTCCAAAACCCAGCAGGACCGTCCTTTGACACAATTTTTTCGATCGCCTCGGATATGCTGAGCTTCTTGGGTTTTTGAGATGAAGCCGCGTTGGAGTCGTTCGTGCTGTGGACCGCTTGCGAAGTCTGTACGACCCAGATAGGATTGCTTATGATCGTCGTCGCAGTGCCTGTGTCAATCCAATGGTCGACGTCGACCGCGTTGGAAAACCTTTCAGTAGCATTGCGGACTCGTGTACTCGCCTGCTATGAGACCGGCAAGGATAGACTCGACGGTACTGAGAGCCTTGCTCCCCGTCCTCGAATTCAAAAGAATCGTCCGCGAACGCTCGTAAAAGTAGTAATACACCCTTACGGGCCCCGAACGAAAACGTTGAGCAAAAGGAAAGATGGTGGGGGGACCCACACACGCTGCACCAAGACTTGTGCTCACCCGTTCGTGACAGCAATGCCGACCAGGCTGGAGCCGAGCCCGTTATATAGAGCGCGAAGACCCTCGCGCTTGACGATGTCTAGTATCACCTGTGAAAAGGCCTGGCTCGTGTGTCAGTGGATGAGTGTGAATCGTGTGTTACGAGCACCTTGTCATCGGGCTTGGCATCGACTGCTGCACGAGTCGAGAGGACGACCAGTGGACTATTAGGGACAAGTTAACGAGCATGGTACAAGTTGAGGGGTGGTGACACTTGCTAGGTTGCCGACATTGCGACCATCCCTCCAACGGCCCCAGCCAGGGCATGGAGTGCAGAGTCACTCATATCTGTGAGTTGGTTGGTCCTTGGAGGTGGTCCTTTAACTTGTGTTTGGACCTTTTCGAACAGAATTCACACCACCCTCGGGAATCACATGGTTGGACGTATATGCAATAAAGTGGTATTGTAAAGCCGCACAACGCCCTACTCAAAGATCCCGTCTTGGAGCTGCTTCAGCAGGCTCTGCATCTCCTCCACGTCCTTCTTAAAGGAGCTAGAGCTCGAACTGGTATCACTTCTCCCTGAAACATTGAACGCATCCCCTGAAATCGCTTTTCCATCGTCCAGGGCGAGCCATTTGTCCAGCTGAGAAGAGATAGCTTGTGCCTTTAATCGGTAGTGAGTGTGAATAATGTCACCAAATGGTTCAGGAGGAGCCTTCAAGTTCCCTAACATCTGCGGCAGATTGAATGACGACCACCAGGGGTAACGAGACCCTTACCGCAGTTCTTACAACCATCCGTCGCACATTTGCCGAGTCTGTGACGAGTAAGCAAAAACTCAATCCATCGTTGACATACTTACATGCTTTAGATTGTGGTGTTCCGCCACCATTGGCCCATCCTGGCTCATTCAAGTAGGGTTCGTCGCACAAAATCATGGATTGGATAGAGATGAGAACCTGAAAATGCAACCCGTCTACCAAACCCATGATTTCTTGTTACCAAACGAACCTGCAGTAATGTTGATCGACCTGATATCCAGCCAGGGCCGGACCAAGTGCCGAGAAGAGATAGGCACACTTTGCCGTCCTAGCAAGAGCCAGTCAATATGGACGTATATGCCAATACGCTGTCAGAGTGTACTTGCCGCATACAAATTGGGGTTGAAGCGATATTTTCCGCCATTTGTCTTTGAGCGAAAACGCAAGGGTCAGACAACATCGAGCCACTCGACACTGGGCATTACCGTCATGTACTTAACACTAGGTGGTGATTGGTTATAACTTGGTCCAAGGAATATGTCGAACAGGAAACTGCAAAGTTTCAGTCGGGAAAGCGAGAAGCTGACTAAATTAATACGGACCACCCATCCTGATACCTAACAGACAAATCAGTTAATATCAACACATCCAAAAAGATAATGTGCAGGAACTCACGGCGTTCCTTCCGGGCCGATGATTAGCGCCTTGATAATATCTACGCGGTTCTCATCTACTCTCAGAAATATTGATGAATCCCAAGCAACGGGAAGGTTCGTGGTCAACACAGCAAGCTAGGAATGATGAAGGTTGTCAACTATCACGACTTGAAATTTCGACCCGCACTACCTCTTTTGCAATGGCAAGTGAACGCTTTGGAATCTCTGAGTTCGCGAGCATTCGCGCTTCACTGTTGAAGAAGAATTTGTAGTGCGGAACTGTATCTTCATTGGCTATCGGCTCTGTAGGGGGCACAGTGAGGTCGCAGTATTCAAATCGTACTTGCGTCGCCCAGTCAACATACGCCTTCCGTCGCTCTTCTTCAGTGTTGCCAACTTGTATTGATGTGTGATCAAATGCTGAAGAGTTCGCGATCTTGGGCAAGGATGCGTGCAACCTATCAACGAAGGCATCACCCTTTGTCTCTCGCAAAGAACGATCGATAGCGTTCGCGGTCATCAGAATTCGCTGACAGAATGCGAGTAACTTTTGGTTCTCATCCGATAACGCTGGAGACGATTCCTTCTCTTTGCCCTTTCCCTTGTCCGTTGTCATCCGTTTCTGTTCCTCTGTCATCTCCTCATCTTCGGGCTCTGTGGGCTTGATCCCCTCCAGACCCTTGATGGCTGCTTGCGCTTGTATGACGATAGCTTCAAGTAACTCACGAGGTCCAGCGCTGCCTTCATAGATGATTGTGCGTTCTCGAATCACTGACTTGCCTTTGCCAACTTTCCTCGGAGCGACAGATTTAATCGACCCAGCGACCATGATAGGCATGGCCATCATACTTGCCAACGCTTCATGATTGGAGATAGTCTGGGTGGAGAACGATGTCAAACATATAATCCCCCAGGGAACGTTGCTCACCTCAAGCCACTCAAACAATTCAAAGTACAGAACGGACCGATCAGACATGTCGGACAGAGAATCGTTTCGAAGGAGAGTCGAACAGAGGAAATTGAAGCGTCTCCGAAGATGCGCCAGGGTGGTAGGATGGACCATATAATCACTTGTAAGGGCCCCAGTGTCCCTGTGGAGCGAGGGAAGGTAGACACGTATATGAGAGAGGAGGGTGCCAATCTTCTCATCTTTGAAGCGCTGTTGAGCTTGTGCCTCGAGCTGGCCAGAAGTCTAGGAATCTTGAGCTCCAAGACTGGTGTTACTGAGTAGTGCGACTCACATCCTCGCGGCCATCGCCCGCATATCCAATACCACCTCGTGCTTTCTTCCCAACTGGTAAGGACATGTAGTATGTGTCATCCTCATCGTCATCCCCATTAATGAGGGATGAATGAGGATGAACATCCATCTTGCGTTTCTTGCTTGACTTTGCTTTTGAACCTCCTTGGCTCTGCTCATCTCCTAATTGACGTCTCTGCTCCACAAACATCGCTTCCAACATTGCAAGACCAACGCCCAGTATGACGCCCTGCAGGTTCGAGCAATGAAACAAGCTGACGTCGATAGATGAATTTGGACGACTATTTCCGGGATTGATTGTTTCGCCACATGCAAAACAAAACTCGACGTTGCAATTGGGGCACACCTGCTTCACAATACGATGGAGATGTTCGACATAACCCGAGAACTCGGGCTATGTGATACGGTGAGCTTTCAGACAGCGGGATGATTGTACCATACAACTCACGAAAAATGGGAAAAAATCGCTTCTCTTTCGACCAAGCTTGTATCCACAAGACTGAGGACAGGGGCATTTGTTGTTGCTCAGGAAGTCATATAGAGCAAAAAGAAACGATTGTTCATTGCCCTCAGGACAGCCTTTCATCCAGTCACCCTGCATCATGAGCTTGACCGGTTCCTTGGATCCCAACAACATGGCAGATTCGGGTTCTTCCTCCACTTCGATGACTTCCTCGCGACGATCCTTGGAGAAGAAGATACCTGCAGTGCGGTTAACTGCCAGATCACACGTTGAAGAATTCATATTTGCCTGCGTATGGATCAACCTCCCCCGTGTTTCGCTTTGCCTCGTAATCGGAATCGTAGTCAATGTAATCATCAACTAGGGAGTGACTGATGAGCGTGTATACTAACAGCGTCACCATGAACCTACCATCATCTTCGTTATCTCGCATATCGAGATCTTCGTCCCCATCCACATGCTCCGGGGTCTGAGATCGATCAATGGGGAACATTGAACCACAAACACTGGGTACGCACAGAAGCACAGGGGGTTTGTGAGGGGCTCATTGGAGTGACTGGTGCCATGCGCACGTCGTTGTCGCCGTCTGCCACGCACGCAAACTCGCCATCTAAAATGCGTTCCGCAGCCTGCATGACATCCTTATATCTACGCAAGGCTGCCCGCGCTTGCGGCACCGTTGCACCCTAGTGGTTGGCAATGAATTGCAGTCGAGGATTTCGCGCAATGTGTCTAGCACAACAGCGTACCATTTCAACAAGTTGCTGTGTCTCTTTATCCATTGCGAGCTGCTTGCGGTGAGGGACAGACGGCGGTGTACTTGACAAGGCAGATGAGGACAATGTTGTGTGTCATTACGCAAACTTGGTAATTCGACACTATGTCACACCGTGACCGCTGTGACAACCACGTACTCTAGTACTAGCGTCTGATTTTGGCGTGAAGATATATATAAATAAAAAATTGGTCAACTTCGCGAGACACAAACCAAGGAAGAGGAATGAAAGGAAAGGAATAGCAAATCTTGTGGTTGCACCACCAAGTAAAGAACCATTCAGAATGAGGCACGGAAAATGACCGAAACGTTACCGGAAACATGAGGACAGTAAAGTATTGGTAAAGAAAGTGTAAGTAAGCAACGCATACATGTAAAAGTACACACAACGCCCGCTTGTCAGGCCAGCCCAGCGGAGTGTTTTGTCGCCGTAACTGGAAAAAATTTGGGGGAGCACATTAGGCCTTCGGAGGGGCAGGAAGGCTATCATGCTCATCCCGATCATACCCAAGAGGGTAAGAGGACAAGTCACTCATGAGTGCTAGGGTATCCAAACTGGCCCGCTGACGCGTCTGCGAGGCTGAAGGGGTGTGAGTAGATTCCGTTCCTCCGTGGTCTATTTGGAAAGGAAAATTCCCAAGTCCCGATGAAGCCGTGGATAACTGAGAGCCTGTTGACATGCCCAAGATACGGCGGCTTGGAGGAGGGTCCAACGGGGGCAATAAAACCTCAGCTTCTTCCGGCGACATGGGGTGAGAAATGACGGATCCCGCGGCAGCTAACGGGGCTTGCGACTGAGTAGCAGCGGTGAATTGCTGACCTAGTGGCGAACGGGGTGGAGAGCGAACAGGACGAGAAGATATCGGAGATGGCGGGACGAAAGGGAAGGATTCAAGAATTGAGTCCGCTCGGGTAGATGTCGTAGAAACCATGGATGTTCCCGACATTCGTTTGGATTTGTCGAGACCTTGAGCGCGAGCTTGAGCTTGAGCGTGAGCCAGGGCACGTTGCTGTTGCTCCTGAAGTGTGCCAGGAGGAGTGATCAACTTGGCCATGGAAGTGTTGTGCGGCGACTTTTGATCGGAACTCAGTAACCCGGTGTTGATCCTCGCGGCATTGCCATCACCAACCGAAATAGGCTCATCTAAATCCAATGCGGCAGGTAAATCAGTAGAGGCAGTCGATGGTTGCTCTGACGGCGCGTGGTGGTCCCCGAACGGATCACTGCGAGGGGAGAGTTCATGTTCCTCGTCAGCCTCACTGACAATGTCCGCAGGTCCAAATGACGTCGCAGCAAGAGGCGAACGGGTGGAGGGACGAGATGCGATGGAAGGGGGCTTCAAACTATCAGAGGAAAGATGCGAAGTCGGAGTCACGGTGCCTGATGTTTGAATGACCTCTGCTCTAGCTTTGCCAACAACTTGCCGAACGGCAATCATGGGAGCTTCGTTCAAGAAGTCGCTGGAGTAACTAGCGTTCGAGCCGCATGAAATCCTCGATAAACCTGAGCGCTGAGAGTGAGCGTAATGTGGAGAGGGCTCGTGCAAGCTGTCGAGTGAGCGAGGGCTGTCTAATACGAGGTCGGTAGGACGAGCTGGACGAGCTGGAGAATTGGGTGGGAAGGAGGTGGTTTCTGAATGTGGCGAAGACGGCTGAACCGAGCCAGGAGATACGAGGGCAATTGGGATGACATTGGTGGCGTTTGTGGTTGTCGATGTTGTCTGGATGGATTGTCCATCGTCAAACGGATTGCCTGTGGATGGCCTACCAGAGGCACGACGAGCTGAAGAGGTAAGAGAACTTTGAGAGCGAGGATCGAGATCGATGACGCTATCTCCCGAGGGGTACACTCGGACGTTACTCGTCGGCGTCGTCGGCGTCGTTGGTGACGGCTGGGGTTTATCTATTTTTTCTATCGGATCTGGACGGTTAAGGACCGCTTCAGCTGGTGCAGGGACATCTGGTTTGGTGTCGATAGCTGCATCGCGGGACTGACGTGCACGTTGTCGACGTCGATAGATGTAGAAGATAGTCAAAGCGCCTATTAGGACGAGTAGAACTGCAGCTATAGCGCCGCCAAGGGCACCAGAACTGATACCCCCACTGCCACTGCTACCGCTGTTGGAGGTATTTGGTTGGCAAGTGAACGTTGGACACGCGCTACATGACCTGAAGGGATGGTTAGACCTGAGAGACGGGTAAATTGATATTACAAACTGGCTGATTTGGATGCAGCTCTGGTCGGCAGAACAAGTGCAGACAGGCGGCGTCGGTGGGCAAGTGACGCACTGCCTTGGTGATAGATCCAAGCGCATGAAAGGCAATGAAAGAAGTAAATGAGTGTGTGCTGAATGGATAACGATGTGGTCAATGCTCAAGTTGTGGTCGTTAGTGGCAAGTAACGAAGACGCGAGGAGGAGGAAGAGCGTTGCAAGGTCGCTATGCTAGGTAAATCAGATTTCCCACAGTTGGACAGCTAGCTGGCAGAACAGAAACGCCTTGTTATATTTTGCCGGCCCGTGAGAGCAACAAGATATTTATTGTTCGCCGAACCCCCACCCGAATCCGTCGCCGGTAAAGAATACGCGAGTCTGAGAGAATGAGCGACGACTCGCTGGCACTCACTTGGATATCTGCTACCCGATGATCAGCTGAGGATGAAGTGAGTCACTACATCTGCTCGAATCTTGATCACGCGACCTCAATACTACCCCGTTTGAAGTACATTTCTTCCCCTTAGTTTCACCTTCCCCCTGAGTAGTTTCCGTATAAAGACCGTACACACAAGTAGTGTCACCGTTGAGCACACCCATCGAGTTCGAACGATCGGGCAGTCACTGACTATCGTGTGAACGCCCTAGCGCCAGAGACAGTTCCACGAAAGTCCGCAGTTATGTCTAACGCCACGATCAACTACGCGATCGCAGTACGTGGCCTGTCGTACTATCACGGTGCAAATAGTATACCTTCTCTGTCCGATATTTCCCTCCAACTTCCACTCGGGTCCAGAACGATCATAGTCGGCGCAAATGGAGGTACGTGCTTCGTCGCACTGTTTCCGCGAGTCCGTAACCATTAAGGGACTCGCATCTTCACAGCGGGAAAGTCCACCTTGCTGCAAATCCTCGCAGGGAAACGCCTCATCAAAGAGGCAGATGTCCGCATCAAGGATAGAGACGTATTTCGGGATTCACCCCCTGGTGTCGCTTTCCTCGGCACAGAATGGTCAGTTGCTTCTCATCCTGTCACATACTGACCTCTACACGTTCATCGGTTAGGGCGATGAATCCTGTGGTTCGGGGCGATATCGTAGTATCCGCCTTCTTAGATTCTGTCGGCGGTTATAGACACAAAGAACGCAGGGATAAGCTGCTTAATATCCTGGATATAGACCTGGACTGGCATATGCATGCAATATCGGACGGAGAACGGCGACGCGTCCAGCTTTGCATGGGACTCATGGCTCCTTGGGACGTTCTATTATTGGACGAAGTCAGCTCATTTCCGCTCGGGTTGAAGGTCCAGAGCTCATTCCATGCCGTCACCAGGTTACGGTTGATCTGGATGTCTTGGTTCGCTCCGAGCTGCTGACGTTCCTTCGTGATGATAGCATTGCGCGCGGAGCTACCATCCTTTGTGCGTCTCCATTGTCTCCGTCTGCTCTCCGGCTCATCCTCGCAAAGATGCCACTCACATATACGATGGACTTGGCTCGTTTCCGACCCATGTTGCACATATGCGCCTTGGCTCCCTCTTGGCAGAACCTACTCCATGGCCGTTTAATTCATCTGAAACCAACAACAACATGACTCTGTATCATATTGCTGTACAGTGGCTCAAGGAGGATCGTGACCATCGTCGCGAGCTTGAGAAGCAGGGTTACAAGTCCCGAGGCGCTCGACGAGATGTCCGTGGTGATATTCTTTTTGTCTTATTACATCCACTAACCAATGGTTTCAGGATGTTCCAACAAATTCGGAGACTTTCTACAAGAAGCGAGTGTCCAGTATACTGCTGAAATGCTTTGACACTGATCTCTGTTTTCAGATACGACTACGCGCGTTAGATCGTTGGATTTTTCACACCTCCTGTCGGGTGTAGATCTTGAAAGCATCTTGCATTCAACTGCTCGTGTTTCAACAACAGTTTCGCCGCGTATATACCATCTTATTCAACAAGTGTCAGCCGATCCCGTCCGACAATCTTTCAAGTGCTCTCCTTGTTGTTCGCCAGCCGAGATGTAGAGTTACAAGAGTTACAGATTACAGCCATTGCCTCTGCATTTTCTCAACCCCCGAGGTTCGCATTCAGGTGCACGGTTTCGAAGGCGGCGTCACATATATCCTGAATTCCAGCACCTGTTGACTCTGCCAATTTTATATTGGGATCATCATCGATATTGTCTCCTGCATCATGCGTGACTGGAGCTGAAACAAGCGCTCCTGCAGTCGTTGAGCGTGATCTCTACTTTCGAAACGAAATACCAAGTATATGACTTTTCACAACCATGGGATATTTATCAAGTTCTTACTGGGAGGCATAACCTATACGGACTCGAATTTCGGGAGATTCACTGGCTTAGAAACGCTCAAACGTTCCCTGTAGGTATTAGCTACCACTATCATTGCAAATTACAACGAACGTTCGTGGACATGGTTGAGACATCATCCTGGGGTCCGAACATTTTAGTCAGAAAAAGTTTCCTTGTCATCGTCCCAACCAAATGTCTCTAGAGCGATTCCGAGCTGATGAAGCATGGTACCCAAAGTGTTGCAACGGGCGTCCTCGTCTTCGTCAGGAACCAGTCGTTCCGCCCCGGAAGCAGCCACAGATGGATCGAGGTCACAAGATTCTTCACCTGCGTCTCCGGGTTTGTTGTCCCAACCCCAAGGCACGTTCCCATTGCTGGTGCTCTCCCAGCCGTATGACCTGCGGATGGATGTCGCCTTTCCTTCAAAGTCGCCAGCGTCCTTAGTAGCATCCCAGACGTCATAGGCTACTTCTCTGCCTGCTTCTATCCATTTTCCCGCAAGCCTGGTAAGAACCTCTTCCTCTTTGTCCTCCTTGATTTTAATGGCACGCTTAAGCAGCTGTAGCTTCCGTTCGAGTGTCTGGAGTACTGGCGTGAGGCGTATAGTGCGTGAGTCCGCTGGAAGAACCCTATTGATGAGTGGCGACTTGAATTGGGTAACCGATCTCGATGTATTCGAAGCCTTGTGCTGTAAAGGGAAGACATGCGTGGTAGAGGTAGATCCCTTTATGTCGATCTTATCCCGGCTCCTTTCGGGCGTAGTGCTGATGATCGATTCAGCCTCCTTGTTGTTCATGGTCTGGGCTAGTCCGTCCGTGACGACGGGAAGCTTCGATGGCGGGCGAAACGGAGCAGTTAGCTTTTTGAATTGGCGGTTCTGAGAAGCTAAGGTTGCGCGCTTCGGGGTAGGGGGTGGATAAAAGCCCGAGTCCGGTTGCTGTATAATCATGGATTACTCGCGTCTCCGCAGGGAAAACAATACTTACCGGACGTTTGATTGGCTGTGGTCCATACGATTCATCAAGCTGGACGCAGAACGTCAGTAGGTAAAGGGCAACAAATTCTCACTTGACCGCACGTCATTCTGGTAGGTAATCCGCTTTCTGGATGACCCAAGATGACCATCAATACACGGGGTAGGATCCACCTGCAAACAATATTTAGCGGTCTCTGGTGATGTTGCAACGTCGCAAATTTCGTCGCTATGGAGGTTCTTGGATTCTAAACAAGATTCATCCTGAGCAACCGATACCACGTGGTTGCCATGGGGGCAGCCTTGAGAACTTGCACAACCCTCCAGTTCAACAGCCAGCACCTGCAGGATGTGTGCGATTCAGCAGTAAGTGCACCTACGAGATAATTGTTCAGACCATTTTTGAAGGTTCAACACCGCTGGCTGAAGACTGAGACGATGCATAAGGTGGTGAGGACGAGAAGAACTGTGGAGGACTGGAGCTCGGAGGTAGGGAAGAGGGCAAGTCGCAGGGATAATCGCAGTCTTCTCGAGTTTCCTCTTCGTCTGTCAAACGAGCGAGACCGACATGATGTACATGATCCAGTTCTGTATGTGGCATCTGAACGCCGGTTAAATCAACTGATCCGGCTTCTCCTTCTTCACGCGGGGTCGTTGCCGAAGAGACTGTCCTTGCACGCAATAATGGTGGCTCCTGAGGATCAATAATTGTATGAGCCTCCGAGTCATTGATGTTCGTTGATGACGAGGATCCGCCTGCGGGAACGACAGGAATAATGTCCGGATCAGAATTACTTTGAGGGTGTGTGCAGTTGTGATCGTGATATATCCTGTTTCCTACTGTCTGCACGTCTGAAAGCTCCTGATCGGACTGCATATATGCGCGTAAGCGATGATGATAGTCGGTAAGCGAAACCCTAAGAATGTGGTTGTACCTTGAGTGGAGGGCTTTGTGCCTCATGGGTTTCGATGTCACTACCGTCCGTTACAAAACTTAAATGTACCTGGATATATGCATATTAGGACTCGAGCCAAAAACCACTCTCGAACGGGCTAGATATAACTCACATTAGAAGAGGATGAATTGGGGTTATCTGGAACCGAATCCCCATTCCGTGCAGCGTTACCCAGCTCGTGTTCGTGATCCACGGTAAAGCTCTCGGCCAGTGAGTTTTGGCTGGTATCGCCTCGTGTCAAATGAATATCAGCAAGGGCATCCATGGCACGAAAGAGCTCTGGGACTAATGTTGCCCTTAGATGAACGTTGGGGTTCCGAGCAAGTGAACGACCACCGAAAGACTTGTGAGGGAAGCTGGGTCACGTGGCCGGAATAAGTGAACAAAGCTTGCCCGCTGGTGAAACGCTACTGGATCTTGCTCTTGCCTATGGTGCCGTGAACCGGTGATCAACTTAAGCCAGTCTGCTTGTGGAACACCAGCTGTGCGATTCGGCACCTTCAGTTCGTACTACGTTAGTGCCTCGTTGTTGACATCCGAGAGATGTGGTCGGTTTCGCGTGGCATGAAACTGTGAGGCCGAACCCAGAGAAACAGTGCCACCCGTGTCTCCAAATCAATGGCCAAGTCTCAGATTTGAACCAAGACATAATTTATCGGAGGAGCCACACATCACAATGCATGGCAGAGATCGCATCAGTCTTCATGTCTCAGAGATAAAGGATGGACAGGGAGAATATCATTCAGCATGTCATTTGTGGACAGTACGGACTCGAGGGTCTCCTTTTTCGTTCCGCTTGCGAAGCTTCTCCTGCCGTTTGCTCAGCGTGCTTTTTTCACCGGTGGATACTTCCGAGGTGTTATCTGATGACCGGCCAATCATGGGACCGATGAAGTTGCTCCAGAGCTTGAATAACGCGTATGATGGGATCTTGAACAGCATCAGCCTTTTCCCCGGCAAAAAAAAACGAGAGTATGGCATACTAGCAGGTAAAAGTACCAAAACCATTCACCAAACGCACCGCTTCCGATCTGGCACGCCCCTACATGCACAGGTGAGTCAGAATAGTCACGGGTATATCCTGAACGTACAAGTGACATATAAAATGTCAAAGCACCATTCCGTAACGCCGGGTTGGTTGAGGTCTTGGCCAGAGAAAATGATTGCTCCAGTTGTCGGGTCACGTCGCGATGTCCCGATGCTCTCCAAGTATCGGGACAAAAACAGCGCAGGTAGATAAGTCATGACGTATATAGCCAGTGAACCCTTTGAAGGGGGCACAGAACCCCGCCTAAACAACAGACGGAGCAAAATCGATAGGATGGTGGGGAGGAACATCCCAAGCCGAAGGTTTCTAATAGCTTGTTCATTTTGCCCAGCTGACGACAGTCAGCAATTAATTCCCTGTCGTTTTTAGCAGGAAACGATAGGCACCTATACGTTTTGCTGCACCGTGAGCCATCTGTTCGTGAAAAGCGATGGTGTACGGTTGGTAGTGTGCCGTCAGTTGTGTTAGTGACAACTACAGTATACGGTTATGCCTTGCTGACGTAATAAACCCAGCACAGCTAGTAAGTTACTGGTTGTCTTTGCCTTCAAGTCATGGACAGGAGGCAAGAAAACAAAGCAGTCGTCGAATTGGCTCAGGGGACTCTGCAAGCAAACAAGGAACACTTGGATGCTCTAAACGCATACACACAGAAACTCGAAGCTGAACTGGAAGTATTTGACAAGCTACTCGTAAGTTGACTCGTCTTCTTTGAAGGTCATTTTTAGCGGAAGTAGATCCCAGGACACTGTCGATACCATTGACGAGTCCGACCTGGATGTGGGATGCTTCGTCACCGTACCTGGTTCCGTCAGAGCGACAGCACCGATTGCAGCGAAAGAGCTACTGTCACCTGTAAGTGAAGATAATTGGATTCCTTCTGTATAACGACCCTTATTTCAGGAATCTCCATTTCATGAAGATGCTCTGAAACGCAGCCGTTATCAGAACTTCAGTGAAGTACACCCAAGTATGTCTCAGTTTTCGCTCGTCGATTATCTCCGACGTGTCTTTCAGTGAAGACCAAGGAATTGGAAGCACTCGCGGAGGCTGTGCAAGCCGAGAATTATCGCAAGCATGCGTTGGATGTTCAAAAGAGGTGTGTCCGATATCACAGAGTTTGCTCATCGCTCATCTTTCCGATGCGGCAGAGGTTTCCCAGCGTTCCCGAACATCGATGTGCAAACGTCCCCTGTCCCCCAGCTGAATGCCGAGGGTATTGACTGGGATCGGATCGCCGAAAAAGTAACATTCTCACTTCATCTCATTGTGGACTACTCAATGTTCACAGGTATCAGCTATCACTATGACCACACGCACAGCAAGAGAATGCGAGATACGGTGGCTCGGAGAACAACATCCTGACTTCAACCACGAACCTTGGGGCCAGGAGGAAGTACTCAAAGTCAAGTCCCTTGCCGCTGAGTTCATAGACAGTCGGCCAGATTGGGC
Organism: Boletus fagicola; assembly: GCA_038093195.1. NCBI lineage: Eukaryota > Fungi > Basidiomycota > Agaricomycetes > Boletales > Boletaceae > Boletus > Boletus fagicola. The sequence goes on from JBBPRX010000019.1 coordinate 23,862, forward strand.
GGCCATGGCTAAGAGGCTAGGGGCAAGGTGCATCATCTCGAGAGCGTTCAGAAATCTAACGGGAGAGGTTTAGACGAGACGAACGCCGCTAGATTGCATGCGGCACGCGACTTCGCGGAAGTCACATCAGTGGACAATGGAAGCTGATGAGCGTCTTCTCAAGGCCATCCGTATGTATGGGCATGACAACTGGTATCTTGGTTCGTTTACGTCGTTCGTTTTCAATCTTTTGTTGAAAGCGGTTGCATTACAGTCGCAAGCTATGTTTCGGAAGACGCGACTCCTTCACAATGTAGTCATAGGTTCCAAAGGACCCTAGATGAGTCCATCAAACGCACGGCCTGGTCCCCAGAAGAAGATGCCCGTCTCTCCGCTGCCGTCGCCGCCTATGGTTCATCATGGGTAGATGTTGCTGTTAATGTACCCGGTCGACTCAACGATCAATGCCGAGAACGCTGGACCGAACAGCTAAATCCAAGCATCAATAGAAGTCAATGGTCGGACAAGGAAGACACGATTTTGCTCGATTATGTACGTGAACACAGGGACGCCTCTTGGAAGGAGATTTCTGAACATCTCCGAATTGGGAGGACGGAAATGATGGTAAAGTAGCATATCTTCGCTATGTTGTGGACGTCGAAACATTACTTCCCTAGTGTCGTAACCGGTACGCAGTTCTTCAGAGGAGCGCGAACACTGTCCCAGCGATGCCCGCGGTCAATTCTGAGGCTCAAGTTGATTCAGTTGACCAAGCAACCGTGTCATCCGATCATGCATCAGCGAGCTCAGGTACACTTTGCTTTAAGGCCTCTTTCCCTAGTCTACATCCCTGTCCAACGACACCGGCTCCCCTCCACGCAGAATATCGCCACCCAAACGAATTCATTTTCCTTGAGCCGGTGGTAAGCTCGAATCCCGAGTCACATAAATGTCGCAGGCCGCACTCGTCCCATATCACGAGATCCAAAACAATGACGACGGGCGACATTCTACCCTCGAACACCACGACTGTGCCGCCGTCGAAGAAGAGAAAAACGCAGCCACGTATTGCAAGATCGAACAAATCCTCGATGCAGGCTCAGCAGGAGTTCACAAGCTGAAATTTGCAATCAGGGCGAGACCCGGGTTGACACATGCCCTGGATGTCGGACGTTTGCTGTTACATGCTTCAAAATTCGCTCAAGCACGCTGCATCAGAAAGCTGGCACTTGAGCTGGACATTGAAGAAACAATAAACACGACAGTACAACAAGGTGGAGGACAGACGTAGAGAGAGCATAACGGTGGCAAGGATCACTGTTGCATTACCTTCCACCGTTTCCGCGGGTACATTGACGCTTCGCAATTGACTATATGTCCAAGTAGTTCACCGTCCTCTTGCCCTAAATTGTCCTCTGTAGCTGTCAATAGGTTTTTTAGAGATTCCTGGACCAGTGCCGCAGTCTTCAGCTTGCGTTCAAGGGATGGAAGGGCTGCCTTCTTTGGTGGCGATGCCTGAAGGAATTTTTAGCCAAAAGGGGAAAGTGACGGTGTGACTTTATAACGCACTGGCGTCTTCAAGTACGTATGTTTTGGTGGGAGAGGTGGGAAGTGAGATGGGAGGGAACGTAACGTAGTTGGTATCACTGGTGTACTCTCATCATCGGAGGAAAGTAACTCTGGTGAGTCCTCGCGCGACGAAGGAAATTCCAACGACGACTCTGCCGATATACCTGGAAACAGGTTCAATATAGAATCATCCAATGTAGCCAATACTGACCAGCTGATTGAGAAGCGAGGACGATGTTATGCAGGTCCTTGCCTTTTAACCCCCTGTCATTGCATGCAAGGAGTACGTCCGTCGCTATAGGCACCGCCCTGCTGGCTAGATTTGCATACTCGTGGGCTTGTTCATACAGCGATTGCACGACTAGTGACGCAAGAAAGAGCATTCGGAGCGGGACACAAGACGACTCGGAAAGGGGAAACGTACATGCAACCACTTCCAGTTCCAATCTCTGAAGCGCCTGAGGCTCGATGGACTCGAACTCTCCTATCTTCAATTGCGACACGATCAATTTCCGAACTTCTCTAGACGCGATTTGCGGTGATATCGTGGGTATGTCTGGTGCGGTGGGTGGACCAGGCGACGGACTGGGGGGTTTGGCTGGCTGGAGGGCATAAAGTGGATAACCAGGTGGTGGCTGCGGAAAGTGGGCTGTAAAGTGTGGAAGTGCGGCTGCGGTTACCATTGGCTGACCCGGGGGAATTGGATAGGTTGGGTAGGGCGCCTGGTAAGTTCCATAAGGTGGATAGCCTGTGAACATGGTCGCCATGATGGGCAGTGTCGGCGATGGGAATGGGATGATGAACAAGCGTGTGCGACAAGTTCAAGTCAACCCTTTTCCTCCTTTTTCCTTTCTTCCTCCTTCTCCTCGTTGCTTAGAGATATTAGACGGAAATTGATTTAGACGCCATGGGGCAAGTCTTGTTTACGCCAGCATCTAAGTCATTACCCAAACCTGCAGCGCTCCCGCAACCTCCCCCGGTTCAGACCGACTCGTTCCGCATCACCAGACCAGGCATCGTGGGGCCTGATACGCCACGGGATCCATACCCAATCCGACTCGAAGGAACTGTACAACATGGCTTTGGAAGAGGGAGCAAGGACCTCGGGTGTCCAACTGGTGTGTGTCCCTGTTCTCCTCTGTGATCACCTTCCTTATGACCACATTTCCTAGCCAACCTGCCCGACGAATCCATCACTCACATGGCTCGCATCGCCAAGCCAGGGGTATACTACGGATATGCCCGCGTGTACCCTATGAACGATCGACCGTCAGGGTTACCAACTGACGACTTCGTCGTGTTACCGATGGTAATGAGTTTGGGATGGAATCCATTTTACAAGAACCAACGGATGACGGCAGTATGCATCGCGCGTGTTTTCACATGGTCTGCTGCTCAAACTCTTGCATCCAGGAAATCCATATCATGCACAAGTTCAATTCCGACTTTTACGGGTGCGAGTTGAAGGCACTCGTGCTGGGATACATCCGTCCCGAACTTGATTACATCTCCCGAGGCAAGTCCTACACTCCCACAGCACGATGTCCAAATATTAATTCAAAGGGAACAGAGGCGCTCATAGACGACATAGAAACGGACAAGAGAGTATCCCTTAATTCGTTAGCAAGGCCAGGCTATGAACAATATGCGTCCGATCCATTTTTCAGCGCCTGAGGCGTCGAGGAGATGATGATATTACCACAGTTGTATACCATCCATGAGACACCTATTACGAAGTTGGTGCTAATATTGTACCAACAAGGTGTTCTACGCAAATATAGAGTGCACCCTCGCACGAGTTCAATCTATCATGAAGCTAGCGAGGGAAAAATGAGGCTGTCAACTTTGCAGAACGAAGAAAGAAATAACGGTGCCCGTACCTCCCTATACTCGTCTCTTCTTCTTCGACCTTGTCCCACCCATTTTTATCCTCGTTCTGTCCTCGACTTCGACGACCAGCGGTCGTATCCTGTCCCCCTCACTCGTCAAAAACACGCCTTCGACAGCATACCTGCCCTTTCCAAATCCTGCAAAGTGCAATACAAGCGATATGCGACCCTTGTCTTTGATGACCTCCTCCAGCCGCAGGAAGGCATGCACCGCACACTGATACCCTGCCTCGTGCAACTTGCGGTTCGCACCCTTGAACCCACAACTACCGCCGCTCCACCAGCCTTGCGGTAAGAGTTTTCCATCGGGTCCACAGAGGTAAACTTTAGTGTTGTTCCTCGAAAAGAGCCCATGGAAGTGGTATTTTGGGAAGGGTGTGATCGTTTTGGACGCTTGAGCGAACAGTTTGGATTGAGTCAGGGGATTTGGAACGGCGTCATAAGGAATGGGTCCCGTTGGGGGGAATTCCAAGTGTGGTGGAGTTGGACGAGCGGGGGCGATGTCTGGGAACAGCGAAAAGGCCCTGAAGGGAGCCGCGTTTGGACGCGATGAGCTACGCAGAGCCTGTCGAGCGGTCTGCAGTGGAGAGGTCCATCGTAAGACCATTCTGTAGGAAAGACTTGCCGTGGGAATGTCAACCTGAACGCATTCATTGAATATCGGACATCACCGGGAAAGCGACTCTACCACATCCCACCGAAAACAATGGCAGTATGTAGCCGCCCTTGCATACCACGAAACTTTACTGAAACTTCTCCTATTAGTTCTCCAGTGCGTTCTACAATGCGTTCGCAAGGCGCAACAGTACGTGGTTTGACTGCTCTTGCAACACTAAAATCTCAGTTCAAATTTCGCGCAGGTATCTTCGTTACCAGCATCTTTACTGGCGCGTTCGCGTTCGGCGTCGGTTTCGATGTCGCCGTCCAGTCATTCTGGGACAACTGGAACAAGGGCGTGAGTTGCAGCAGCGCTACTTGTCACACGTACTGACGAGGTTTCTGCCAGCGGCAATGGAAGGACATCCGTGCCAACTATATCCAAAGCGACGACTCATGACGGGTCTCCGTTGTTCTAGGTGTACAGTTGCGCAAGTGTGATGTTCCATCAATAGAACCATCGGTTTAGATCATCCTGTTCCTCTACTGCGTAGCTGCATCCAATTCAGCATTAATACGACCTGATAGATCATGCGATTTAATTCGTGCAGGAAGCACAGTGATTTGAATTAGCCAGCCAGTATTGTTCGTAACAATGCAAGGATGCGAGTCAGAAATTAAAGGCATGTTGTAAAGAATGAATGAAACGATTCGCGAGCGCCTTTGGAAAAACAGAGAATACGATACAAAGTTAGACACGTGGGGTGAATAGAAGTCTAGACACATGAGGAAAGAAAGGCTAATGAACACCGACAAGTGACACAGTGGGGGGCAGTAGTAGTATTGTAACAGGGCAGCCAAATTCACGTGGATAACATTCCTGGATCCTCACCAGATTCCAGTGGACCGAAAATTTCGTCAAAAATCTCCTTGCCATCCGTAAATAACGGAGGGAGTTGCGGAGTATCGACCAAAGGGTCGTCCCGAGAAACTTTGATGCGTCGCATTCGCTCGTCATTCCAGATCGTCTCCAAAGTCTCCGTCAAATTCTTCAAGCCGAACAAGAACCCGCGGTCAGGTTCTTTAGGGTAGTGCGGTGGAAAGCGAGCATAGATGATGCCACTGTCTGCGTCAACCTCGGCTTGATACCCTTTGGAACTTGACACCTGCTGGACTACCGCCCGGTCCGGAGGAGGTGGATATGGAGCCCAGTCCCGCCCAGTGGTGGTGTGCGCAAAGTCAACAATACGAACATTGACCTCTCCGCGTTTCCGCTTTCCTCCGGACCGTTTACATAAAGGTCCAAAAAGCAGATCTTCACTGTGTGTCCGTCGTAGAGATGAGCGGGCTGCGACCTGACTCCTGGATCGCGTTTGCGACCGTTCCAACGATTCCCCACGCTTACTCCGCGACGACGGGTGTTCCAGAGCCGACATTCGAAAAGCCTCCTGGGCATCGCGATCTCCGTCGTATATTAGGAGGAGACTGCAGCCATAAAATCTGAAGCCTTTCAGCCGACTAATGATGCGTGCGAGCGCGTACAGCTTTTGAAGCAAGATTGGAATATGCCAAACAAGGAGACGCTCCCCATCGTATAGGAAAGACGCAAGCAATGATGGAAATTCTTCCGCACGAATGTCACGGCCCATATATTTGTCTTGGGTAACGTAAGATTGTGTGGGGTGGTTCCATACCTGTGAATAAGTAGTCAGCACTTGGCAACATCCGTAGCGATAAAGACGCACCTGCATGCCGCACACACGGACACCAAGGGGGCGGCTCGTCGTTCGATCACATTTCTTGCGCTGGCTTTTCTTCTTTGATGGGATAGCATCCATGCCATACTGCCTAGTTCCCATCTTTACATCCAACACACAGGAGCGCTTCAGACGGCCTGTTAGATCCTCCATGAGAATGAAGTGATGTTGACGTGGTACGGAATTAGAACTTCTGCTTGACGAAATTGGCTGATTCGGGGGTGGTGCAGAAGACAGATAGACAGGAGGTGAGTCTACAGATCGTGAGCGGGATCTTCGCCGAGTAAACAAAGGTCGGATCCCATCCTCGCTGTCCAATGCCAAGTTTGACCGTTCCCGGCTCACAATGTCATCCAGCTTATCATAGTCTATATCAAAAGAGCTGTTCTGTCCACCGTGTCCCATCTCGCCGTCGCTTCGCACTCTTCGGAGAGCAGGGGTGTAACCATTATTTCCCTGTTCTTTGAGCCGTTCAATCGAGCCTACATACTGCTTGCGGGACGTCGAGCGCGGTTGCAGAGATGCCAGCAGCGCGTGTCCTTGCTGAGAAGACACCACCCTTTCGTCCTCTATATGCGAGCCATCCAGCCACCGAGGTTTGCAACGACGGTGGAAACGACGCAAGATAGTGCTGAAGATATGATCCTTTAGCCTGGTATTCACGGTCGTGGAACCAGTGCCTCCAAACCAGCTAGGCGGAGACTGTTGTGAGCCGATGGCTAATTCCGAGTGGAACGGGCGGAGGTCGGGCCGGCAAGCTCGAGGGTCCTCCGATGTGATTATCCCCCACGCAGTTCCAGGGTCCACAAAAGAGGAAGCGGCTCGTGGCGTAGTTCCGGTGCAGTACGGATCATCATCATCGAGCGGAATCGTAGGTTGCCGGGTGAGATGGAGTCGCTTGGGACTCGACTGATTTAACTTCACAGTGTCCTGATTCTGTATCAAAGCTGGACTCGATGCCGTTGCACCCGAAAGCTGCGTCGAGTGCAGACGTTGGCGAGGACGCAAGCCGGGTCTTAGCGATCCGGTGTGAGAGCATGTACGATCATGCAGGTAGCCCCGGTGTAACAACCACTTTGGGATGATATGACGGTTACGATCCAGCGCGACCTCAGGCAACTCTGCTTCCTCGATTGTCGTCTCTGATCCAACATCCTCCTGCGGCAAGCCGCTGAGACTGGCATGCTCTAAAGGTGCGCTGCTGAAGGAGCAGTCAGGTTCGCTGATAGCCCTCTGCACCACAGAACCAGAAAATTGTGATACAGAGAGAGGAAACGAGGCGGATGGTTCTGCGCTAGGAGGTGTTGGAGAGCCCTTGAGGACGCGTCGGTACGTCACCAACATGACTCCCAGATATCGCGGGATGAAGCCGAGGAGCGGTGGGGTTTCTCGTTCAACTGCCTCATAGAATTGATTCTCTCGCGAAAGGAGAGGCTGGAATGGTTGGTGTTAGCTAAACGCCATCGCACGTGCAGTATACTGACCTTGCATACAGCTCTTTTGGTAAATTTATAGATAGCGCTGTGACCGCCAACCTGGTTGCGGAAAGGGCGCAAGGGAATGTGGGGAAGGCTTTCCTCCGAATCTCCATATACCATGTTCAAGGAGTCCGCGTTCCAGAGGTCGGAGCCATTGGAACCGGCGTCACCCTCCGACCTGGAAGCGAGCAATGCTCGGATCTTCTCTCCTTCGTCAAGCGGAACAATTGATGCATCTTTGACCTGTGAAAGCGAAAACGGGTGTTCCGAAGTTCCAGATGTGGTAGAGATATCGGAAGTCATTGATGAAGTTTCCCAAGCAGACTCGTCGTCGGTGGACCAAGGCGAAAATGAGCGAGTGGGTGATGGAGGCACAGAGCGAAGTGAGGGTGTTATAGATGCGTGTGGAGAAATATATGTAGGAGCGGGTGACCGCGAGTGGGACCGATTGAGATCAGCAAGGTACGTACCGCTCAATTCTGACAAGTGAGACTCATTGTGCACGCTTGCAACATCTATGGCAGAGTTGTACAGCGCCAAGGGAGGTATGCGATCAGTGGGTGAGCGGGACGGCGAGGGAGAAGGGGGATAAGCTCGAGAGCGGGGTCGGATACAGGGGGATTGGGGAACGGTGATAAAGGATGGCTCGGGGGAGTTAGGTTGCGGGTCGAGGGTGGATATATCGGATGCTCGCCGTCTGCGCCTGCCGCGTATAATTGGATCCTGTCGGGAAATGTCCTTGCGCCAATAAGACGGATCAGAAAAGGTTGAATCGTGTGTATGAGGACGCGGGGGGATGAAGTCAGGGTCCCATTTAATCTGTGAGTCGATGCTTTCACGGGTTCTAACGTTCTCCAAAGCGGTTGAGCTCCGCTCTCTCCGAAGGGCAGCGGTTTCCGGATCAGGCCAGTCTGCTCGCTTTACAAATTCATATCTGGCTTCTGCGACGCCGTCGTTTGTGTGAGAGGTTGTAAGACGACGATTAGCTAGTGTCGTTGCGGACTTTGGGGTGTGTCCGGGTCTTTCCTCGGACTCTTTAAAGAGCTGGAGGGATTCTGCTACTTTTCGACCGATACCGGCAGATGAGAGTGGCGGGGATGGACGGTGGGAGGAGGAGGAGGAAGAGGAAGAGGAGGATATCGAAAAGCGGCGGTGAGCGTGATGGTGTTGCGGACGAATTGAGATGGGGTCGCGGGAGGAGGAGGGGAGGGTGAGGGTGTCGGGCATGGGGAGAGCGGAGAGGAGGGGGGAAGAGGGGGCGGTGACGTCGGCAGAGGGGGGTGGAGAGGGAGGAAAGCGACATGGGAGATGCGCGTGACCGGGCGGTGTCGGATGCATGGAGGAGGGGAACTAAAGTCTGTCTCGACGAGTTTCAATAAATTTCAGTCAGAATATGTGACGACGTGCAGAGGCACGTGCTCCGAAATCCAGATAGAGTTGTCTCTGATGACTCAGCAGCACCATTCGACATCGTCTGCTCGTCCAGCGTCGCGTTCAGCAAAGACGACGTCCCAGACACAAGCAATGTTCCCAGACTCACCTCGATAGCGACCAGGAAGCAGCATCCGTCACTTTTACGTCCGAACCTTTTCTATGTGGCCACGATGCCACGCGGTGCCACGGGTCCTCGCGCACGTTTGTCCTCGCTACCACTCAGGATCTCACAACCCACCGCTCGTCCGTCCTCCGTTGCCTTGTCTGCGCTATCCAATCACCGCCTGCAACATGCCTCCCGTAAACCATCCACGTCATTTCGGCAGCGTGCTTCCTCTTCCCGCATCTCTCCCATCTACTAGTACTCCGCTCCATTCCATTCACAAAAGCTCGCCCAGCATGAAGACCAACCCAGAATGTTGACGCCACAATAAAGCTTCAGTGCTTTCAAATTGACGGCGCTTGACGTCGCGCCTCGACAAAACCTTAATCTTTTCTCATTTCTCAAGCTCCGGTCTCAGATCTCAAACCCGAGTTGTATACGACACTCCCGCTGCGAGTTATAACATTTATCCTTCTTTTCTTGATGCAACTGTCCCGGATCAACCTCTCGATATTTGATCCATGCCATCCGTCGCGCATCCATTTCGTTGAATTCTCATGGCTATGCAATTCGTCATGCCATGATTTGTAATAATGCGCCAATGGCTGACCCAGGCTGAGTAATATGTAAATAATTTCAAACTCCGATGGTGCATATATAAAGGCTGCAGCTGTGTGTAATTTTAGGTTCTGTTCTTTCCACCCAACTCTCACCTTGTACATTTTCCATACATTCACCATGTATTTTGGTGATGATTCCATATCCAACTGCACCAAGCCCCATGAGCAATCTGGGGTTAATGCTACTTTGCTTGCTCAAGTACCATCTGATCATTGTGCATGCCACCACTTGCTGGGCAAGAGGTGTGCTACTCTGGATGATATCTTTTGCTCTTCAATCAAGCATGTCAATTTTGATGCAAGCCATTTGAAAAAGCAGAAGTTGGCCATGCATGTCAATACAAGACACATGAATCCCATGGGTCTAGCATCTGCACAAGTAAGTACAATATATTGGCAAGTTATAGTTGGTCTGACAAGGTACATAATATGATGTAGAACCTTGTCAATCAATCTTTTTTGTTCCAAGACCCTCAGCCTGAGTCTAGTATGAGAAGAAAACAATCAAAGTCAACATCTGAAGCTAATAGCATTGAAAACACTGCTATTGTTGCTTCCAAGGAATTGGATCTATCAAGCCAAAATAGTAAGCAATATTTTAAAGTAAAATCTATCAAATAATTCAAATATATTTAATATTAGCCAATCTAATCATATCCTCCAATGCAAATACCCCAACCTTGTCCAATGACAATGGTGTTATATATCTATCCAATGGACAGATTTCTAGAGCTTCTAGCAAAAGTATGTATTTATTTTCAAATTCAAATTTTTCTTCTGATCTTATACTTTTTTAGTCAAACCAACCTTTCATACAAGGCAGCAAAATCAAAGCCAACCATTTGTTGTTCCACCCAAGATAGCTTTGCCCACTTTTCACCCAAATCACAGAGTTGGTGTTGCTATCTCAAACAATCAAACCACAGCTGGCCATGCAGGCACTAGAGGTATAGCACAACCAGGATTTGTGGAGAGTGTTCAGAAGTGGGCAAATGGTATAAAGTATATTTGTGATGCTCGCCAACAACAGCAGGATTATGAACTATTTGGCAATGAACCTGTATGTGCCAATTTTTTCCCAATAAAGTCTTATAGTTGACAATTCACTTTAGACTTGCACAGCTGATCCTTCAGACTTGCTCAAGATGTTGAAGCATATTGATCAGAAGAAAAATCAGATCTCACGTGAGGAGGAACATGCCACAGGGCTTATACCAGCCATCTTCAAGGTCCTAGAGACCTGTAACAACTCTACAGAACAGGAGAGCATCATGCTTGCTGGCAAAATCTTGGACAATCTCCTGCAACGTTTCTATGCTGTACGTTTCCATGAAGTCTGGCTGACTGTGTAGTATTGAAGGTTGGAGTGGGACAAAGGAATACCATGAAATGTTGATGTTTGTTGATCATTTTATTTAGTATGCCATGTATACTTGTAAATCTGGATTTTTGTAATCATGATTGCTTGAATCACTTCAGCTTTATACCATCTCTGAGCCTTGATGTCATCCGCCAAAGCGGCAGTTACCACACTAGCGGGTTTTCACATGCAGGTCAGCCACTGAATTGCGCTCGCAGACTACTGGATGACGCCATCGTATGGGGTCGTGGCAAAAGTTCGACTTCCAATCAACGTTTCAACTACCAGCGCTCGCATCGCCAGTCTGTCACACAGTCTGACCAGTAGCAGTTCAAACGTTCAATCCTACTAGGCTGTTCGGCATTCCAACTTATTGCCTAACCAGGACTCCTGCCAGTGGCAGTTTGTTGGCAGTCATTAAGCCTTTATTGACGACGGGAGTCCTATCCCGATAGAGTCGAACCGAGCTCCTCAGTCTCAATCACGGCGCTCGACTGTCACCGATCGGAGTCATCCATCATACTAGGCGTTTCAACAGAACTGGTGTACCTCCGCCGAGTCGGTACCGCCGATCGCTTCGAGTCGATGGTATTGTAACATAAAATACAGCATCCCCGGATCAATTCCGAGTCCCCATACCCTTTCACTCCTGGACTCGGACATGAAATGGACCCTCAGGCCCGTCACGAACGCTGGCCAGATACTCTTGAGCGAGGTCCCCACAGGTCGGTCAACGGATAGGGTTGACGAATCATACTAGTGCTGTAGGTGAGCGTCGTCGTCCGTACACTGGTCGGTTCGCTGACAATGGGCGTCGTGGATCTGGTGGATCAAGCTGCCCTTTAAGTCGTAAGCATCTCTGTCTTCCGCCTTTGCATACGAAACATGACGCACATACTGGGTTTTCAGGCTCAAGAATTACAGCGTAGGCGTCGTCGTTCCTTTGTTCCGAAAACTCCGCTTTTGAAGCAGGCGATCACCTATATAGTCTGGGACCCAGCCCGTCTATGAGGCTGCCGTCGATCCCGCCTCATAGAACGGTCTGGTCACCAGACGATCACCTATATGGGATAATCAGGATTGCTCCTTGAGTAAACGCGAACGCTCACAAGACTCGTCCGTCAGCACGACTCGACTTGCCTTGGAGCGTGTTCGTAGGAACAGGCTGGTATATCTGGACAGCATTTTTTTTTTTTGTTCTTCCTGCCCGGCGTGGCTGCGCGTCGAGGATCATGATGCATCATGATCCGTCCATCTAACACGTCAGACGGCCTACTGTGCCTGGAAGGAATACGAAATCGGGAGCTTCAATTACAAAGGTACCGAGAGATCCAAAGTTCTCGCAACGGAAAGTCGATCGACGTGTACGTCGCTATCGGGGCGAAGCTCGCTCGATGCGGCACTGGTAGCTCCCCTTCATTTTTTTTTTCTAGGAATAAGGAATGGTCTCGGGTTACGGCGCAGCGCCTCATCCGGTGATGCGTGAGTGTATACTTGGATCCTTAACATGGACGATGATCATGAAAAGGAGATCACCTTGAAAGTGCATTCGTTCATACGTAGCCTCTATGCTAGAAAATTACAGGAATAATTTCTATGCAAAAAGTTCCTGCACGCCTCGCATCGAATGAGTCTCATATTTGTTCGCTCGCTGGTTGAGCGTGCTCGTCTACTTTTCTCGTGCAAGAATAGAAAACTAATCGTATGAAACGTAAACCTCACGTTGAAATATATTATCAGCTGTACTGCTGAGAATAGCTATAAGTAGGGTGATCGTGCTAGTGGATGCGTGAACTCGAAAACTCGGTGGAACTGCAATGTATCGTGGGGTGCGTGTCGACGTGAATGTCGTGTCGTGGTACAAGGGTCGTATGAAACGTGATAGACTCGGCGTGTGTGATTGCCCTGGGATTATTCAAGAATACAGGCTCGCGCCAAGTATGATGGGTCGCCACCGACCAATGCAAAAGAGGTATAATAGGTGCGGTGTCGATGAGATGCGAATGCGATATTATGTTACCAATTGCGATCGGGAGGAAAAAGCCAACTCGGGCTGAAAAGAAAATACGGTGCAAAGCCCCGAGGAATACCAGACAGATGAGCGCGAACGGTGCTGAAGAACGATCAACACACGTCAACTTCAATGTCTTCGTCAACGGCTAGCGAAACCCGTGTTACGCTTGCCTCGTACTTCAACTCCGTCTCCACCTGCACCTCGTTCCCGAGCTTTCTCCTCTTTGTGACCCGTCCATCTTCGGTATCTTCGTCGTCGACGACGATGACCGGGGTTTGCAATCCACTGTCGTCTGAAATTGGCACAGGTACAGGAGGTCTGTTGTCCACAGAAGATGGGACACCATCCTTAAGCTCTGCAGCAGAGCATTCAGTCGCTGGTGCGCAAAAATCCGACAGATTCAGTAAAGTCGCCCCGGTTGTCGGCGTCTGCGAAAGTGGATGCGGAACCTGGGGTGTGGGGGTTGACTGTACAGTTCTCAAAGGCAATGGAACAGTAGTGAATGGACTTGACCGCTCCGACGCCTCGCCCTTGCCGATTTTCAACCCTCCCTTCTCTGCAGCACTACCGGCAACTGTTTTCTTCCTCTTCTTCTTGCCCATTCGTTCCTTCAGGTAACGTACGATGTGCCCCTGCAACACTTCCAACGCTTTTTGTGCGCCCATCTCCTGGAGCGCTTTGAGTTGCTCCGGTGCGAGAGAGGAGAAGATCACAGGAGAGAGAACGAGGGTGTTGTTATGCAATACAATAGGCGGTGGGTCTGGAGTGCTGCTTGAAGGGTGAGACGATGGGACGGGGCCGACAACGATTGGTAGACAGACAGAAGGTGGAAGAGAAGCAAACGGGGAGGTCGAACCCGAAGAGGACGATGTCACAGAAGAGGGAACACATCCAGACGGTGGTGTGGAGATATCTGTCGGTGTCGCGGAGCCCACCATGGTGAGCAATCCCCCGATCGGTGAAGATGAACCGATCTGAGGTGCATCAGCCGGTTCAGACTTCATCGCCCGTGCGGCAGTCCCGTCTACGTTTCCCGGTCCTTTCAGTACCCGAGCATGCGCCAAACCATCGACAAGTTGTCCTGGAGATGGTGCCTGTGTTCTACTGAGAGGCGAAACCAAAGGTGTGGATGTCAACGGTGGTGGCAAGGGCCCCGTGCCACCCTTTACACTCCGTTTGAGTGGCGGATCGGACGGAACTGCCTTATCTTTCTTCCTGGAGCTTTTACTGGTACCGTCCTTACCACCAGCCGGGAGCGCTGACGATGATGCAGACCGAGACTGGGCCTGCGCGACTGCACGAGCTTCTTGTTCTTCGAATGTATGCTCATACTGTGCGTCGACGGACCAGAAAAAGCCTTTACCATGCTCTCCGGTACTGCGTTCCATTTTTATAAACGCGCGTCCAGAGGACAGGTTGTGACGAACGGAGTTCTGGATTGATACGTCAGTTCATCGACCAGTAAAGCAAACGCTAGATCATTCGAGATACAAGAGAAAGGGTCTCAAGAACGTGAAGGAAACTTGCGTGCAAATTACACAAGGAAGAAGACTACGCACCTCCCAGCCAGCACCTTCGTTGTAACGATACCAGTCATGGTTATCCATCATCCAGCCACAAATATCTTGCAATGTTGCCTTTCCTCCCATTGTCTTGATAGCCCGATAACAAAGTTGTGCATACGTAAACGAGGGCTTTGGTGGCATCACATCAGGCTTTGGAGGTGGATGGGAAGCTTTCTTGCGTTTCTTGGATGTTGGTGCGGTGGTCGTGGATAAGGGTGTGGACGTGGAAGTGGAAGGGGCTTTAGTGCGGGGGATCGCATTGGAATTTGGGAGCTGGGGGTCGGGAGAACGGGGAGGCTTCGGTGGTGGTAATGAGGGCGCTTTGCGTGGCGAGGGAGAATGTGATGGCAAGGACGATGGGGGGGATATGGAGGTGATGTCAACAGACGGGGAGCGGGCACGCTGGAGGGAAGAGACTGAAGATGGAGAGGGAGAATCTTCGAGTGCTGCTGGGGGAGGAAGCACGAAGTGGAATGTTCGTGAGGCGATCTGAATCTGAGACCTGTAACAATGTAAGGAGACCCGGAGGGGAAGGTGTGGGAATGGGAATAGGACGCACCTCTCGCCCAGTGGTACCCTGCTGCCGGCGCCGGACCAAACACCGTCCACCCATGCACCATTGCGTCCGATGACGACGAGTACAAACCGCGCCTCTTCCTCCTCGTACTCTATCCTGGCGTGCAGTCGTGACACGCTCTTGAGCGGACCGAGGTCGACGTCGACAGGGCTATGGTTAGAAGGGGAACCCTCTGTACCGTTGAGGGAAGCAGAGGTAAGGGGGAGACACCTCCTGCCGATGGTGACGGTGAGGGTCTGAAGGAAGAAGGTGATGTTGGGGAAGACAAGGGAGTAGTAGGCGCTGATCTTGGCGGGGACGTCGGTGGGAGCATTGTCGGCGGTAATGGCAGGAAGAGGTTCGAGGGCGGAGGACGGGGAAGTCACAGCAGAGGGGGACATCGAAGACAGCGGCGGGAAGGTCAACTACGTGGCGGCGACGACGAGGGCGGGCGCGACCAAGGGGCGAAGTCGGACTGGCGACCCCTCCAAAAGGGGGTTCCGGTGGTTCCCGAATCACGTGACAAGCAAACGTGCATGACTGAGTTATAGTAGTATGAGTTCAACAAGTACAAGTAGTTTGGTGTCGTGACTACAACACAATAACATCTATGTATTACGCACGTGGGGTACGGAGAACAACGCGATCGATAGAATAAATAATCCCGCCCATCATGCACCAATGGTCGTTCTCCCAAGTGCACCAGGAATCGACGATATCGAACTTGGCGGGATGATGCCAACTTCAGTCACAACAGCCGTAATGCACGATGGTGGTGTCAAATCGTACAACGGACTCAAAATCGAAAGGTTTGGTCGTGGCTTCGGGCCGTGCGGGTCGCTATGCGATGTCGAGGTCGGTGGGAATGGGGTCGGCGCTGTGGACAAGAAACCTGTCTCAACAGACCTCAAAGCATTGTCCTTTGCGGGTGCTCACCTAGCTCATTCTTGCTTACCCCATCCCAGCGAATACCCTCCGCGAATTTGTATGTTTCACAACACACCACAACGGGGATATTCCTTGACTTGGCCATCATAGCAACCATCGCCGTTCCGGCTCGCGAGACAACGGCGCCATTCGCATGGAGAGAGTGCGCACCGACAAACAACGTCGTCGTGTGCGGCAAGACGGATGGGAGGGATGGTAAGAGAATATAAGTACATGGAATCGATGCGGCCGTAAGAGATCGCAGCAACGCCTTGCCTGGGACAAGCAGCACACATGAATGGTCGCTCCAAGCTTGGCAGATAAAGAGAAGATATACCTTCCAGCATAGGTCTTGAATCGACGACGATGACGGAAAATCGCTTGCCAGATGCCCAGGCATCCAGTAATACTTTCTCGACCACCGACGACCTGTGAGTAAGGGTAAACATATGCACCAGGGCTAGCTTGCTGAGACACCGACCGTGCATATGTGAGGATGGAATCTCCGTCCTTGATCTTTTTCCCGGCTGTTTCCTGTATAACTTGATCGGCAAGAAGGATCCGATCCCGAATATAATTGTCGATCGTGTCGCACAGCGCATCCTTGGCCTATAAACCGTCAAGACATGTTTGGAACTGAAAGACGGAAAGGGAACTAACATCCTGTTCCGGCAAGTCAATATCTGAACCACTGATCTCGAGCTTGAGTTGTCTAATTGCGTTGCCCATCGAGACTGACATTGGTCTTGCTGATACGAGGTGTGTGATCTGAGGTGAGATATGTGTCATGAGATGACGAGAGAGCGTATTGTTGCGGGGCGTCACGTAGTGTTGGATGACCTAATAGTCGGATCAGCGGCAGAAAGGGGCAGGACAACGCATCCGCTGGCCAAGCTGAGAAGAGGGGATGGAGGACATACAGTCTTGAAAGTGGTCAACATTGCGATACACCTAGCATTCGCGCCAGTGATCTTGAACTCTGCAAACTGCAAACCAAGTCTTATGACGGCAGGGTGGATGTCACCCTTGGTGATGGCAGGTGGTTTCGGGGTGCCGAAGTGAGAAAATATGCGTAAACCACGAGGAGTTTCGTCAAGCTGGGCACTGGCAGGAGCCTCCTTGGGCTCGCCCTTGCCAGGCTTTGTTGTAGGCTCCTTTCCGGACTTCTTGGGGGGAGCGGCAGAGGGGGAAGCAGTGCCTTTACCGCTCACACTAGGGTTCTGTTTATGGGAGGGGACCGGCTTGGAGGAGGCAGGCTGGACGGCGGCGTTCTTTGCTGCGGCCTTTGCGGCTCGCTGTGCCTCCTGCTGCTCACGCCGCTCCGCCTTTGTCATTTGCTTCTGGGACTTTGGTGGGTGAGATGGGGGATGGGATGGGTCGGACATGTCTTTGGGAGGGGATTCGGATGGTGCGGATGTGAGTTTGAACGAGGCGGTGACAGGGATCGTGATCGTCTCTGTGGTCGTCGACATCGTGCGATGGCGAGTGTGGAACCCCTTGTCATCTCGAGCACCTTCAAGTTCGCTGATCGAGTCATTTACACCTCCCGTGGGAATACATCATGTAATCAATTCTGCTTTTGGTAACATA